>JAAAKR030164752.1:2495-12753 GCA_010014985.3 Delias pasithoe
CGAGCTGGAATTAGAAGAGCTAAAGGACAAGAGGGCCGCGGAGAGGGCAGTTCACATACGCACACAAACACACGTCATACATTCAAGGTGGCGAACCCAAATGAGTGATCAGAGGCATGCAGGGCAGTTTGAGAATCGTCAGTGCGATCACCGAAACACCGCGATTTGTTATGAAAGCGAAACCCGGCGGGGGACAGGGGAAGCGGGGAGAGAGTTGCGAATTAATTATCATTTCATAAGATATAGTTTTAAAAAAATTCACTAACAAATTGTAAATGTTTTGGTACATGCTTAAATGTCATAAATTTGACCAGAATTGGTGAAGGAATTCAAAGTTGAGATCCTCAATACATAAATGGCAATTAAAACAAGTTTACGGTTGGTCATAACTTCAAAT
The DNA here is from genome assembly GCA_010014985.3 of Delias pasithoe. NCBI lineage: Eukaryota > Metazoa > Arthropoda > Insecta > Lepidoptera > Pieridae > Delias > Delias pasithoe. Next base: position 2,893 of record JAAAKR030164752.1, read on the forward strand.
ACCTACAAATAATAGTATAATACCTTGAACCATCTGAAAGTTAAAAACACTTGGACAACCTACATTTACGGTGACATCAAAATAAGAATAGGGAAGTGTATCATCTGTCTTTCGGAAATTGAGTTTTGTTAAGAAAATAATGTGGATAGCTTAAAAAAAGTATATTTACGCTTTTCAGACTTAGGCAATCGACTTTCCTATTCTTAGTTCATTTCTACGCTCTCTACAACTACCAACTACGCGTGTCACGTTTAAAGATTCACCATTTCAACCAAATATAATCCGGTCTTTGTTCTCGCTTCATTCAATTACGTTTTTTACGCATTCCTTTGATTGAAATGGTTTAATTGAAAGCCTCAAACTCATCAGAATGTAATAGTGTTACATTTGCACTATTATTCTTACTCAAACTAAAAATTACCAAAAAATACAGCCTCAAAAATTAATAAAATATAAAATTCGATTTTGATCTGTATCAATTTGTATAACACCAGCCACTATCCGTGCATCACCTACCATGTTGACTGTCCATAGCGAACAAATCTAAGTAAATCTAAGAGAGATCCTATTCCATTTGTCATACCTGGATGACGAGTAGCTGTCTTCGCTGGATGGGGCCTTGCGCCTCTTGGCGGCCGGTTCAGCCCTCATCCACGGGTCAGCCCACTCGTCCCCCCGCCCCTCTCTCCCTTCCCTTCGTTCTCTTCCTTCCCTGACCTCTCTCCCCTCGCGTGCCTCTCGTCGTTCTACTTCAGCGCGCTGGACTATTACTTCTCGCGACGAGCGAACACGGCGCTGTAATATATTTATATAAAATGTAGGAAGCCTTTACTAACGAACTCTGATTGCATTAGTCCTACTAATATTACAAACGCTTGTAAGCTTGTAAAAAAAAGCTTGTAAGTTTGTTACTCGTTCACGCAAACTACTGAATGGATTTTAATTAAATTTTACCACAATATAGCTTATACATCATACAAGTATCAGAACATACATAGGAATAACACACAATATATAATGATATTAAATAAATTGGTCGAAATACACTACTGTTACAATAGTTGGAAAAATTATCCCATTTTCGTGCCATTATGACGTGCTCTGCAAATGCCGTAAGAGTTACACTATGATTTATGGTGGAAATGTATCTCTTAGATGGTTCTCTAAATAAGTCCAGGATAGCAGATATCTATGCTTTATATGTAAGCCATTATTGCTAAAAAGTGAATATACAATAATATTTTGTTAATTTGCTTCAGTATGGAGATAACTGACACCCTGGATAAACACATAGGCTAAAATGATATTGTGTAAATTGATCGACATATATCCCTTAAAGGCCGGCAACGCACCCGCGGCCCAGCAAGCGCTGGGGATGTCCATGAGGACCGCTTATCCTAGGTGAACCTCCGGTTCGTTTGCCACAGTTTCCAAACAAAAAAGCATCAGATAAGTGGAATGACGTTGCTGGGTGTGATAGGTAGTAATAATATTTAGATGGAAATAAAGTTATATGCAAATCTAGTATTGTTAAGAATAAATATTATTATTATACCTTGTGGTGGGACGCGTCGTCCGGTTGGCCGCCGTACTCCTCATAATAAGATGGTCGTTCAAACGGCCTCTCTCGCTCAAAGCCTCGCTCTCGCTCAAAATAGCGCTCCCGTTCGTCGACCGCGCCGCGAGCTAAACGTCCTCGGTACGGAGGCGCCCCGTACCCGCTGAAATAATCCCAACTTATAAATCCTTTTATATACAAGAATTGGCCTCACAGAATACCAGCGTGACACAGTACTTGAAATTGTACCGTGTAAGCCGGCAGCACAACCAAAGCGCGGATTGTGGCGAAGTTATCCATGGGCGGCGGTGATATCTTACCATAGAGGAGCACTCATCTGCTCCGTGGCCGCTATACCATAAAAATAGACTAATAACTAAATACTTCTATACACTTAACCAAACAATATTTTACAGTACATATGTGAAATAAATGCAAGTGCACTCAATGTAGCCTACAAAAATCAACATTTTGGTTAGATACGTCAAAATTCCTCAGTACCAATACTCACCGGTAAACCTCCGGGTCGCGTACTGCTGGCGTCTCGTGCAGCGGGGGCGGCGAAGCGCCGACGGCAGCAGCCGCGTACGCCAACTCTGCGTCGGGGTCGTGCACCACGCCTCCAACTGACAGATGCAATTTCTTCTCCTCAAAGTCCATGTCTTGCTCTTTCCGCTTGTTTGCTATACGAAGCATCTGAAATAATTCCATCAAAATTCATAACTCGTACGTAAGACCATTTAAGCAATAAAATATCTCATCAAGTTTTAAATTCAATTGGTAATTTGACCACTTAACAACAAAGAATACGAAAGAGTAATCATTTTTATTCTTTCGAAAAAAAAAGCGATTAATCGGGAGGCAAATAAGCAGCAGCCTCATCTAGTATAAGTAGACCATCTCAAGCCCCATCAGAGCCGCGGTTCGTTGCCGGCCTTCACGTACACTTTTCAACTTCTAATTAGTGGTAATACGAGTATGCAAGGTTTACCACTTAGCAGGTGACGGTACATTTGTTGAGTCTATTACACGACGTTTCATTTACGGTCTTTTACATTATCTTGTGAAATTCACGGTAAATATTACCTCTTTAGCCGTCCGTAGTCCCCGTTCCCAGGCTGACTCAGGTGGAGCGACATCCCGGGGTCCCATGGGAAATCCACCAGAAGGCACCCCGCGGACTACTTCGAACATATTGTAGTTACCTTTATCTGTCACGCCTGGGTGGAGAAATCTGAGAACATTTGACGTCAACTTTCATACAAATCCGTTGGGTCGTTTCAGTGGTTGTTGGCAACAAACGTTACGACACGAGAATTTTATCACAAGATGACGAGATAAGATTAGGAAAGAACTGATAAGCTTCGCATCATATTGTCAATACGAACGTGCCGATCTTATATTGTGAAGAATACAAACACAGCAAAGATACTATATATTATATTTAGTATTAACAAAATTCAAAATTTTATGAATTAGGTTTAAAATAAAAATACATATATAAGAATATAATGGTATGTATTTTTATTTTATAAAATTCGAAACTGATTAACTCAGAGATAAGATCACCTAGCATCAGTAACAATGATTTCTAAAATTTGTTCAATAGTTTCTGGGCTCAATTAAAATTGTATATATATTTTCATTTATCTTGTTATATTTCAACCGAAGGAAGCAGCAAGTTTCAGTTATAAAATGATTACCTGCAACTAACACCCCAAGTACAAGCTCCCCTAGAAAAGAATCTGCACACTGATTTTGGTTCACATTCCTCCGGGCGTCTTTCAGCTTCATCAGATACTTCACCTTCCTCCAATGAGGAGCCTCTTGAGCGCTTACCCGGTTTTATCTCTTCTTCTGTGGGGATTATTTAGATATACATATATTTCATTTATAGACGAATTTAAATAGAAAGTAATACAATAATATTGAAATAAGGAATTTGTTATGGTAAAAAAGTGATAGAAAACTTAAAAAAGACAAAAATTAAGTACCTTTTTCAGCAGTCTGATAATCAATATCACCATTAGACTGATCGTTAGCTTTTGGTTCAATACATTCTCCCTCTTCCGCTTCAAAGTCCAATTGCTCTTCACCATCCTCTGTGTTACTTGTTTTTTCTTGTGGAACCTTATATAAAAAGAATTGGTGGTTAATCACTCCAACTAAACTACTTTTTTATAGATGTCAACCGTTCCATAAGATATTATATAAATGAATTACACAATTTTACCTTATTTGTCTTATGTGTGGCCTTGTCCTTTTCATATTTGAGTGCAGATTGTCCATTTAAAATTTCTTGCTTCTTTGATTTTGGCTAAAAATTTTGTTTATTAAGAGGTGTTTCAAAATAATGGTAATGGTATCTAAATGGAATGTTAATTATGAATGTAATTGTTACTTTTTTACTAACCTTTGAAGATTTCTCATCTGCAGAATCTACATCTGAAACATCAGATAAATCTTCGTGGCTTATGCTTTTTTCTTTGCTGTGTTGTAGTTTATTAGTAGTTACAGACTTTTGATCTTCTTGGTCTGATTCCATTTCCCCTACAAAGATATCAGATTAGTTAGGTTCATAAATACATATTAACTATTTAATACATCTAAATTTAAAGATAAATAATTTAGAGTCCTGGAGGATTTGTTTCAACCATAGTACTTATAAATATTATATGAACTAGATATTTTATACCTTATATCAAAACAAAACTGCAATAAACATTAGAAATATGTTTTATAATATGATAAGTGATAAAAATGAATTTACCATCTGAAATTTCCTCCATATCCTTGGTATGTGCTCGCTTATTATAGATGGAACTTCTACTTGATTGGCTAGATTCTGAACGACTTCTTTCTCTAGGCACAGACACCATTTTCTGTTCTGCCTTAGTGTGCCTTCTCAATGTATCTTTATTCTCCCACTCAGTATTAGTAATCATAGGTCTTTGGGGTGAAGATGGAGATGTGGCCCTATCTGGTGAAGCTGACGATGAATGAGGCTGTGATTCATTATTTCTAGGTGACATTACATGAGATACACAATCAGGAGAGACTGGTTGGGATCTCAACACTGGAGATTTTGCAGAGATACTACTTTGAGGAGTTTTGGGCCCAGATGAATACTGTTCTAGATGTTCAGGCGAGTCAATGTTTGAAGCCACATCACTAGGGGATTTGGGGACTTCTGGTGATTTTAGGCCTGCTGGAGAAGCTGGTGCTAAGTTTTCTGGAGAATTTATATCTGAATGTGCACCACTTAAGTTATCTTGTGTTTGAGGTTTAATATTGAGGGATCTTTCAGGAGATGATGAGGGGCTGTTGGATGAAGGTGACCGGAGCCCAGGGTTTTGTGTGGGAGATCGCGAGCTCGGACCCTTTGGATCTTTTTTAGAACTTTCTGATGATGAACTTCTCCTGCTGCAGCTCTTTGAACTTGAACTACTACTGCTGGTGGTTGATTGAGTATCACCAGCATCACGAGAATCTTCTGAATCCATGCCTGAAGAACAAATTTAAACAGGCTTTTAAATGAATACATTGTAAATATGAACCCACCCCACAAAAGCACAACTTAAATATTATAAAAATGTTGTTAAATTAAAGCAATTATTATAAAAGAAACCAAAACATATTTAATGTAAACAGTATTCAAGTGAGAGCTTCATAGATAATGTTTGCTGAATAATCACATCACATTATGAGTACTTCTGAAAAACATACATTTTTAAGTCATGACCATTGTTATCAATTTACTGTAGTTTACTAGGTCTGATGTACGTAGACACATCTAGCCTTACCTTAAAGCGGACGCCTCGACGCCAGTTTCGGTGGCACTTTACACTTTTCATGTTTAAGACTTATAACTTTTTAATCACAACACAAAACGAAACTTAGGTCTGTCACATAAATTCGTGATAACTTTAACTTTCTAGTAAACGATAAACTGACGATAACTTATTAAAATCAACACTACTTCAACATGGCTGTGATACAGGAGGAAATATATAATAACATAATAAATAATCACTTTTTCATAACTTCCGATAGGATAACATACGCCCTTACCTTAACTTAGGAAGAATAGGCGAAAAATTCTTGAGGTAATTAATAAAAAAACAGTTAAAAATCTTCAATTTGCGTCGAATGCCTTCTGACTTCTCTCATCACACCGTAGCAATAAACTTACACAGTTGACAGTACAGATTACTTAATTAGTAAACCGCACAGATACCGTAAAGGAAATAATATCCACGAATGGAATGGAACCAAATATCTTAGTTATATCATTTATCTCGAGAAAAATCGATTTTAATATACAAAGTGAATTCAACCAGTATATATTATAACTATAATTTAAATAAATATTAAATATTTCTAAATTATAAATGTCCATCTGAGAATCAACTATAACAATGTATAACTATTACAACTATTACAATGTAAATAGTATGCTTTAATTTGGGTCTGTGTTAGGAATAGTCGAAAAGTTTTATTTTGCGCTCTATTGTAGAATTAAAAATGTAATTTTGCCGGGAAACAGAAATCATTACTTATTATATTAAATAACAAAGTCTAGCAATTATTTAAATAATTCAACATATTGAAAGTCAGTTTCTCAGTTCCGGCAATTACACTGATTTTCTGCTATAGTAAATAATATAATGGACCAAGCTCTTGATGAAAATATTTCCGAAATCGACGAAGAAGAAAGTTTTTTTCAAGATGTTGATATGTTACAAAAACATGGAATTAACGTAGCTGATATTAAAAAACTTAAAGGGGCAGGGATTTGTACAATAAAAGGTATTCAAATGTCAACAAAGAAAAAATTATCAAATATAAAAGGATTTTCGGATACGAAAGTGGACAAAATCAAGGAAGCATGTCTTAAAATAATTAATGTTGGGTTCATGACAGCATTAGAAGTTAGTGATAGACGAAAACAAGTTTTCAAAATCAGCAGTGGCAGCAGCGAACTTGAGTAAGCAATGCCAATTACTAATTATTCCATATTAATTACACTTATCACTTCAATTATATTTTATAAAAAATTATATTTTTAATTATGTTATAGCAAACTCCTTGCGGGTGGAATCGAGTCAATGGCAATTACAGAAGTGTTCGGAGAGTTTAGGACAGGTAAAACACAACTTTCACATACTCTATGTGTAACCACACAAATTCCCAATGGAAGCTACTGCGGAGGAAAGGTCATGTTTCTTGATACTGAACATACCTTGTATCCTTTTTCTACTTACTGGTGTAGTTATATTTAATTTTAAAATTTCTATAAGAGATTATCTAGTACTCTCTAAAGGACACAATATATTTTTTGTTCATCAAAAGATGAGATCATTAATCTATTATTTATGCATATCTGAAATAAAATTTCAGATATTTCAATAGAGAAACTTCTAACAATATGAATTGTTAATAGTTTAATGTCACTAAAGTGATGTATTCATATTACCTCAATTTTTTTCATTCCACAACTGAACGTTTCATGTGGCATTTTCTGTCGTGCACTCCCACATTGTCGAACCAGACAAGAATAGAAGTACGCTTAAACAACGCTTACTTCTCACCTAAAGTGTCCCACGTTTGTGCCCTGTTTAATAAAATGATCGCCTTAACAAATTAACAGTCGCCCAGATAGACTTAGACCCATTGCAGACAGGTTTAATTTAGATCAAAATGGTGTATTGGATAATGTTCTGTACGCAAGAGCCTATACCTCAGAACACCAGGTAAGTGACAAAAATAACATAATAAAAGCCGTTTTATTATGTTTCATTTTTTAGAGAATCATTAGAATAAGATTTATTTATTACGGAGGTATTTCCAAACCAATACATATTGGGGAGCTTCAAAGAAAGAGTGTGTCTATCCTTAAAAGGCCGGCAATGTATCCGCGGTGACCGCTTGTCCTAGGTGCGCTTCCTGCTCGTTTGCCACAGTTTTCATGAACAAAGAAAATTAAGATATTTGCATAAACATTAAGTCCCGGTAATCAGTCATATTGTCAGTCATATTTATTTCTAAATTTTTTTAACTTATTTGGAGTTGATTCTGAAGTTTTGACCAATATTTATTATATTTTTCGTCTCTAGTTAAACGTCCTATAACCAAATTTACTACATATTCGCCAAAAGTTTGTGTTTGTAATATTTTTATCACTGTGTACGTAACATATATGTCGGAAAAGAAAATATTGTAGCGAAGAAAATATTTCGACCAAAACTATGAGTATTTCATTAAAATATACAAATAAGAACGAAGTGAATTCATATCAAATTCAGAAATTGAAAATGAGACAAGTGGTATTTTTATAGGCGGAATTATTAGATTTTGTTGCCGCAAAATTTCACGAAGAGGCGGGCGTTTTCAAATTGCTGATTATTGATTCCATAATGGCCCTATTTCGTGTTGATTTTTCTGGCCGTGGTGAGCTTGCTGATCGTCAACAAAAGCTGGCTCAAGTTCTATCTAGATTACAGAAGGTATCGTGTCTTAAAATCATACTTTCCTTTAATGTAATGACAAAATTTGGATGCGTTTTAATGACATGTACACCAATGTATATTATAGTAGCATTAGTTTATACTGGAGAATGCGTTTATCTCATACAATACGACCCTTCAAGTGGATCTCTATCCCGCGACGGCTTAAGCCGAGGATCGTGTCTCGGCAAATTCAAAATTTAAAATTCTAAAATATATTTTACAGGTGAGTTAGGTAAGTAAGTTAAGTTCTGAACCTATCTAACGTAATTTTGTCTAAATATCAAGCAAAGAATATATACTAAAATATTAGAATTAAAATAAACTATAATACTTTTGGAAATGTTAAAATTATGAACGGCTACGACGTAATGCTTAAACGTCTGATTTGATGAAAAATAATACGATTAAAAAACTTCGTGAATTCGCACTCTAAGTATAAGATCTTCGACGCAAAACTAGTTGAGTGTCACACTTTGAAGTTTTTGAACGCTATTGTGTAGTACTTTCAACAATCAAACATCGTTCTAAAGAAATAGATAAAGGCATCCGGGTAAACTACATTGGTGTCCATTTTGAAAAAGCGGATAAGATAAATTGAGAAAAGATGTTATCATGAGGTCAATGTTAGATTCTCGAACGGAAACATTGTTAAAGTGTGACGAACGTTTAATTATTATTTAATCTTTGTTAATAATACTAGTCCAGTTTCTAACCGGCAGTAAATTTAGATCATACTCGTGTAATCAATTTCTTGAATATTTTTTTACAAATTTTTAACTTATGTGAAAAGTTAGTTACTTAGTTATTAAATAAAATTCATACACAGTAAGTTATACTTAGTTGAATATTAAATAATTGACGCAGATTTCGGAAGAATACAACGTGGCCGTATTTATTACTAATCAAATGACGTCAGATCCCGGGGCTACACTCTCCTTTCAAGCAGATCCCAAAAAGCCTATCGGAGGTAACATTTTGGCCCACGCCTCAACCACGAGGATAGCCTTACGCAAAGGACGTGGAGACAATCGTATTGCAAAAATATATGACTCCCCAGATTTGCCAGAAAGCGAAGCAACTTTTTCGATTACGAATGGTGGTGTCGCGGACGCCAAAGATTAGAAAACTATTAATTTACTACTATCAATTATTAAAATTGTTCCATTTCTATTACGGCTATTATTTTATCCTGCAACAGTTAAATGATAACTGTTTCACTGATTATATATACTTTTAAATAGGTACATTTGTACATTACTACTTAATCTCACTGAATAAAGAAATACTTTATTATCTTAGTTAATAATTAGTTTATATATAACCCTTAATTGGATATATTGTAAAATAATTCAGTTAGTGATAACATTTGAACTATATACATATATTCTAAATCAAAACACACGTTGCGTCAAAGTCCATTCGAAATAGCCTTTTAATAACTTGTCATAGTGGCGTGACAATATTGAGCCAATTGTGTTTTAACTCCGCGTGAACTGTATTGTTAAGAATTAGATAACAAGATAGGTACACATAGTAAATTGAATGCTATAATTTGCCAAGAGTAAAATCTGTAGCAGAAATTATCGTTTTTCATAAGATCAATAAAAAAATAATAGGTGAAGACAAACGAGAAATGATTAATATTTGTACCTCTATACTAATCTTCTAATCTAAATGGCTAATATAAATGCTTTTTTTTGTTGAAATACATAAAATAAGAATTTTACTCTAAGTGATTCTTGTAAAATTAGATAAAACAACTACAACTTACCGACGTGATACAGCCATTGAGAT
>JAAAKR030164847.1:0-12752 GCA_010014985.3 Delias pasithoe
AAAAAATAATATGTTTGACATATAATTTTACTAAAAGTATTAAATTACATTGGAAATTAATAAAATTTCTCAAGGATTTTTACTCGATTGTTCTGGTATAAGAATGATTATGTTTTGTTAACTTTATGAGCTCCGTATATATAAAACAATGTATTATGTTGTGTTTTAAAAAATGTAGCCCCTATAAAATATAATAATTTATATACCCCACATTATATGAACCCACACACTTCTTACCAACTATCATATTTCGCATTTCCTTTTGTGCCGCTTCTGTTGGAAAGAACGCATGACAAATTACATTCATTACTCAGCAATTGCGGTAAAATGATAAATTTTGTGTCATTTCTTGAGAATATACAGCTGCCATTTGATTGTTATTAAAAACGTTAAGCAGTAATTTGTAAATACCAATGAATATATATCATAAGCTTTAGTATAAAAAGAGATTCTTTTTTGCTCCCAAGACAAAAACGTTAAAATAAGTAGCAATAAACTCAACAAAACATCAAAACCGATTGTTTTTAGCAACAAAATAGTCAATATACTTTTTTCATATTTTTTTTATAGTAATGGTGGCAAACGAGCAGACGGCTCAACCTAGGATAAGCGGTCCTACGCCCATGGATACTCCCAGTGCTGCGGATGCGTTGCCGGTCTTTAAAATGTTATATATCTGTCAGTTTGTTTGCACTGGATAACTTTGAACGACTTAATAAAATGAAACACAATTTTAAAGTGTCCCTACGTATAATGTACGCCCAACAATCGCTGTCATAGCATTTTAAGTAATCTAACAGATAAAAAGTAACCTTAAGTATGACCCTCGTTATATCTAAAAGGCATATCCTTTGAGACATGACGGTTTCAACTGTAGCTTATCTTAAGATATAAATAAACATTCCCAGAAACAAAACTGATTACAAATACCTTTCGTATTTGATTTGTTTAAAATATTAGGCTATGTATTTATCTCTCTGTATATTACGCTTGCAGTCATAGCATAGAAGTCAAATCTACTTTTGTCTGTAGAATGAGCCTCAACATAAGAATTTTCCTTTTTTTAATATCTTAAAGTCACCATAGAGATCCCATAAACCAAAAACAAAATTTCAACAATATTATGTGATCAGTAAGACACGAAATGAATTTGTGTCTGTACTAAGTAATAGTTACTTTTACTCTTCATTTCAAATTTATCAGAATAACAATTTTCAGTAACTAATAAAATATGCCGTATTTAGTCGATATAGTTGTTTAGACTAAGATGGCATTGAGTTGGCGACATTACTAAGCGTAGCAGAGAGTATTGGGAACGTGAGACGATTTGGTCCCTCCGGGAGGAGGTAAGCCAGCCCATTGTATGGGAGCTCGACAAGATCAATAAAGACAATCTAAAGATAGGGAATTAATTTACATGTATGGTATTAAATGACATATAGAAAATCTTTCAGGATAGAGATCAAAATTTTTTACAACAACATTGAAAATGAAAGTAGCCTAGAAAAACAGCGATTTTTAGAAAATTGAATTAACTCACGGGCGATCCGGTCGCCTTCCTTGAAACAGATGAAATCAGCCAATTGTTCGGTGATGTTGTGAACTGTTTTCGCGCTCTGCACCTCATCTTCTGCAAGGCACGGCTTCACCCCTTCCGTCATGTTAGCGAAGCACATTCTGAACGACGGCGTCTTGTCACAATATCTGAAGAGAATAGCATTAAGTATTATTCGAGGTAAGTAGAGCACTTTATTGCACAGTATTGGCACGCTGGAGTAGAGGTGTTGGCTCCCTCAGCGTCTTCGTTCTGAGGAGATGTTTTGATTAATATCTGCAGATGATTTTCATTATCGAATATCGGAGGCAAAATAGAAAATTTCATCCGTATCACCTCGATCATCATTTGTAAAAGCATTTTGTGCCACGCACCACCACTTTGTGCAATCAGCTACCTGCAGAGATATTTCAAAACCTAGTAGTAAAAGAGCGTATCTACTCCTAAAAGGCCGGCGATGCACCCGCGACCCAGAAAGGGCTGGGGCGTCCATGGGCGGAGGACTGCATATCCTAAGTGAGCGTCCTGCTTGTTTGCCTCCATTTTAATAAAAAAAAGTTTATAACATATATAAGTAAGGTAATATTACCGACTTAAAAAATTAATAAAAGTGAAAACTTTACATTTCATTGAGGAGATATATTTCACAGCTAACCTTTACGTGAAGGAGACTAACTATTCACGCGAAATGAAGCCGGAACACTTTTTGAACGAATTGACAATAAAATGGGGTAAATTAACTCAATTTTATAAAATGTAACTCGTACTGTGTTTCACCGAGAGTGAAGATATCGCAGGCCCGTGAAATAATACCGCTCAAGCGGCGTAAAAAGTCCGCTGGCGCCGGTTATCCATTGGGAAGCGATGGTCTCTTACCATAGAAGAGACCTGACAGCTCCGATGCCTACTATACAATAAAGAAAATTCAATAAGGAAGTATGGACCCCATAGAAACTTACTTTTTGAATACCTCATCAACTTGACCATGCGGTTTGGCTGCTTCAATCTCCTCCTGAAGTACTTTCGGATTAACCAAGTCCGATATACAGCTTTGGAAATCTTTCATCGCCTCCTGAAATCCAATTTAAATATTTAATTGCGATCACTTTTCCTAAGTAAGCTTTTCATAATAATGTTTCAACTATACGATAGGAAAATTATAGAGAAATTTCAACTTCAATGAAATGAGTAATAAACATAAAATAAAATTCCAACGTTCTACGCATTAAGAAGAGCGAGACCTCTACATCTACACGATTGTGACTCAAGTAGTTTTTAATTGTATAGCGTATATGTATATAAGACATATGTATGGGCAACGGGACAGGCGGGTCTCCTCTATGAGGGGTAAGAGATCACCGCCACCCATGAACACCACAATCCGCGCTTTGGTTGTGTTGCCGGATTTTTCGCCGCTTCAGCGGTGCAATTTCGGAAATTTTTTGATAGCAATAAGACCATTTATTTTTTCCCAAAATCAAAAATGGACCTTTCAAACATTTTGATATTTCAATCAATCTAAAACAGGCGCTATTTGATACTATACTGATATATTTAAAAAAATTAAAGTCAGTGCACATAAATAGTGAAGGATGTCCAAAATTAAATCAAATATATTGACCTGAATAATAATCAAAATAATATTTGAATCGTTATCAAAATCTTATCACTATAGTATCCGTATTATAAATCGATTAAGTAATCAAATAAAATAAATGGCAGAACTAAATTTTCACGATAATTTAAACGAATGTGATTGAATAATTTATTTCAATTGTAAATTTTTTCGTCTGTTACTTCAACTGAGATATAAATAGAACGGCTTTGCTTAAAAAGATATTATTAAATTTGATGTTTGAAAGCACACGTACTTTTTAAATTCTAAAAACTTACCTAAGAAAACGAAGATCTTAAAAATCTTTTAAATTAAAAGCAAAATACCTCATTGTATTTTGCTCATACGTTTTATATCTTTAACTAGCCGAAAAGCGTGGTTTTACTTATGAAAGTTAGATATAGGTACGCCGTGGAATTTTTTATGAGCATGATCAAGCTCTACAACTTTTCTCTAGAACTCAATCCTCGTTAAGGCAAGAAACATTATCCAATGGCCCGCCTTTTCTTCAACTTATTTTGCAAATCCTATTACCACGTAAAAGCCTTTTCATTTTAATATACATATATCCTATATTACTCACAAATAACGTAACTTTCAATTAGTGAAAGAATGTTAATTTTCGTTTCATTAGGTCCAGAGATTACCCTCTACAACGTTACAAACACACAAATATCGCCTCTTTATAACAATAATATAGACTATAGAGATTATAATATTCGTAGTGCATTTCAAACCTGATTTTTGTTCCCCTAAAACAGTTCTAAGAACCATCCATGCAATACTATCAAATATCTGAAGTGAAACAACCAACAAAGGAAATAAAGCATCTAGAGTCAAATTTCTTCAAAGAAGTATGTTTATATTACGGTCTGAGATTTGTAGCTTAACGACTCCACAGATGTGAAGGATAAATTTATGAAATAAAGACTAGCTGAATTTACAATTTTAATATAGAAAAAACTTAATAAAAACATAAAAGATGACTTATCATCATGTGTGTTGCTAACTGACGTATTTTTATTACAAACAGATTAATAAAAGTGATTAATTAAGGACAAAAATTATCGATTTAAAAATTTCGATTAGTTATAGAATCGTAATTTATCATTAAAAAACAAAACATAGATTTCAACAACAAATTATAGATACGTTAGACTATTGTTTTGTAACACGATATTAATAAATGCAAAACTGTTTGCATAATAACTTATATGATCGATATTACCTAAACTTTCATTAAAATCTACAGTCAGTACATATAGATGTAAATGATATACGCAAAGAACGTTTAAAAATGGTTTTCCTACAAAATCTATCATATTAATGTACATAAAAGTCTTTTTTCAAAAAAAAAATCATACAAATTGCAAGTTCATTAATCGATACTTTATTCAACAGTTTGTACTATAGCAATTAAAAACTGTGCGGAACCGTGTGAGGAGAATTTATATGACAGTGAATTTTTTTCCGCTAACACTCGGCAACGGTAATTTTCCTCAAATCTGACGACAGTTTTAATGACACTAATAACACAATACAAGGTCTCTCTTGTTTCCTGTTTTCATCATCGACTTTTAAGGGCAGATGGTCAATGGTTACAAAAAACCGGTACGGTGACCTATAAGGTTCCTCAACCCCTCAAATTTCCAGACGGTTGCCTAATCAGCACCTATACAGTGATTTGAACGCACAGTTAAGTGGGACAAAACGTAACTTGGGTATTAAAATATAAAAATGTTAGGTTTAAGGTATTTTTTTTATGGCAACGGTATCAAAGGAGCAGGAGGCTCAGCTAGGACAAGCAGTCCTCCACCCATGGTCACTCCTAGACCTTACAGGGCCTTATATTACTAATTTATTGAAATATATTCATGTAATTTTTTTTATCATTTTATTATTTTCAATACACAATAGGTCTTATAGGTAAAGGACGTTGGTATAACACGACGCTGTAGAAACAGGAGGTATTATGATAAATTATCATTATTGTTAAACGTGAATTGCCGTTTTTTAAAAATCTATAAAGTATTATGCGTGCAATAATATTTCATAATATTTTCTGTAATATTTGCATTACGCAGACAACTGTTACAAAGTTATGTTTACTGTGAAATAATAATAGGTAATGAAAGGGCATAGCTAACTTTGTTATTTCAAAAAAATAGACAGATACCTATGCTGTTGGACGTGTTTTAATAAACTCTATCTAATATACGCTCTCATGAGAGTATTCTAATAGTAAATTTTTAATGTAGTCGCCTTATAAACCGGTAAAAAGAAATGCACGTCAGTGTGTCGGTAGATGTCTAGTTGTTCAAGTCTAACAATGTTTATAAAGAAATAGTCAATTTAAAAAATACTATTTTCACTGTGCAAAAAGGATATTATACACTATATACTGTGTGTATATTACTGAATGGTAAAAATACGCGGGTTTGTCCTCTTTAGCATCCTTATATGCCTCTCTGACAATCTAGCGTCTTATTAGGTGACATCAGAATATTTAGGGTAAGAACTCAACGTCGCGGTTTTTTACGCCGTGAGTAACTCTAAAAACCCTTTAATACCCTAAAAACTATTCTTTACGAGTATAAAAAATACTCTTTATAAAATAAATATATATAATAATAAGTTTAACCTTAACTAGCTAGTCTATAATTGTTGAAACATTGAACATAGTGGCGACAAAGTCCATTTTGCAATCTTAATTCTTAAATTATAAAATTTGGATTTAAAAGTGAATTGGAAAACAACTACAGATTAAATACATATATTTTATGTAATAAAAAACAGATCTTCATGGTTTATTTGTATAATAAAGAACAACACCAAATTTGTTCTTTATTTGCTCAAGAATAATGGGACTTATGGTTAATTTACGTTCATGAAATGTGTTTTTAGCATCCCAAAACAATAAGTAGTCGATGACCTAGGATGTCGAAAGATAAACATATTTAATATAAACAAAAAAATGACCCCCCTCATTTGCCATTTGTATTCATTAAAAATAAATTTAAAATTTATTACGCCAGCCTACAGAGATTTTTGTTTAATAACAAAATTAAATTATTTTAGCATCCACCTTTCTGGAGATATAACCATAAACAGTTGTTTGAATAACATACGATAATATCGAAATGATAATTTATTATATTTTATTCGTTTATAGACTACGTTTCGTTGTTTAATTTTAATAGTTTCGTTAAGGAGTATAAAAAGATCAATTTACATGAAATCGTAAACTCAACCGCACGACTGCTATTCGTGACTCAAACAGTTCTTTTTATCATGACAAATTAAATTTGATAAGAGGCCATATCCTATGCGATCATGTCGTGAACATATTATTTACCTGCGTTATAAGTGCTCGTAATCTTTCAATAACCGTCGCTCACAGGCCTTCCCTCGGTTCTACTACCTTTCGAGACAAAATAAGATCAAACAACCAGTACCTTAATACCATTAGTATTCTTATTCATTACGCAGTAAGGATTATTATTGTTTGATAATTAATATTAAGAAGATATACATTATCTGACTTTTAGGAAGGAATTAGGTAGACAGGTGTATACAATTTTATTTACAGTTTATATTCCATATTGGATATAGGAAATTTTGCATAGGTTGGATTAGTTTTGTCCTAACGCGAATAGATCTCCAATTAGTTCGTGTAACTCAACACGTACTCAAAGTAGCATTAAACACAAAATGAATATCGCTTAATACATAAAAATAAGGACAGTCAAAGTTCACGTTCACATATTACGTAGCTACAAAAAATACACTAAGAACTACTCGGTAAAACTGGTTTGTATATCGTCATTATTTCTTAAACAGAAAGCAATGTAAACTTGTGTTAATTAGTCATGCAACAATTTGATCTTTGCCTCGAAATACAAAAGAACTTATACTTTGTCAAATTTAGGATGATAATTCACGACTTTGATAATGCGTATTTTATTATATATATTTATTATAATCTGACCATACAGTATATTTCAAGACCTATGTATATCATAAATGGTTATTCCATGGTTATTATTATATGGTTAGATCTGCATGAATTTAGCAATTACTTGACAGTGTGTAAAATTATTGTCCATGTCTTCATAAAATTAGAGAATTTATTGGTAAATTTTTAGTGTAGGTACACAAAAAATTAAGAACATATATCTAAAACGTATAAAGAATTTCAAAGACTTTATATTTTAACATCCAAATCATTATTGTTTATGATAAATCATACCTCTGCATCATCATAAGCGTGTGGGCCACCATTCTTATCACATTTCTCTTTCAAAACTTCTGTTGACTTATTTTGAAATGTATCAATTTGATTCTGATCCAATTTCCCTTGTAGCTCAGGGGGTAAGGCATTCATTGCATCAGCAAGAGATGGATCCGTTGTCTGACAAGACACCATTCCTGCAAAAATGATAAATGTTGATTTCAAATTTCACAACTCCACAAAATAATTTAATATTTAAGGTGCTACTTATTTCTCCAAAACATTGTTTTGAAGTGAATCATTATTTATTTTTCTAAATGTATATATCTTAAAGTAGATGTTGGAAACAACATAGTAAATTATTTATTGAATAATTGTGTTTAAATAATAATTGTATATCATTCTCATTTAGGTCAATAAAACATAAATTAAAATATTAATTTTCAAAAACTTCTACTGCACTATTATTACGTACGCATCCAAATAAATAAACTCTCTCTAAAAATTTTAAAGGCACTTATAAACTCACCAATAACAATAACGAAAAAAAAGTAATAATTCAGAGACATTTTAAATTTTGTAATATCGTACGTTCTATGTGGTGGAATAATTATGAATTTTAGTGAACACTAAATTTTTTACAGTGAATATTAATTTATATAACGTTTGGAATTAATAGATAAATATATTCGTTCCTTTAATTATAAGAATAATTAATCCCGTTAGCACACACACATTATCCCATTGACAACACGTTACTAAAATGAAATCCGTATTCAACTGAAAATTGATATCTTCGAATGAGAATCAGTGTTGCCAGGTGTCACAGACCTTGTTTCCGTATTTTCTTAATGAAAATTCGTTTGATAAACTCTAGCTAAATTCCATATAAAATTCATATATTTATAAATTAAAGAGGGGTTTTCCAATAACCGTTAAAAAAATTATTTTAATCTAGATGGTACTTATCTAATAGGTGCTACTTTTTCCACCATCTGATGCAAAGCCGATCATATTCTCCTTGTATGGGTGTTATTATCTTTAGAAAAGTTACTACAAATCATACAACTTTAGAGTTGATGAATCTCTAAGTGGAATGAGACTCAGGGTCATATCGACAACCTTGTAGTCTTCAAAATGCCTAGTCACCATGCAAAGGCGTTTAATGCATTTTTTGTCAGTACTTTCATCCACAAGGAGGGAAAATTTTTATGTTTACGGCAAAGCTTCACAACATAATTTTTCCTCTGTTATAGTAGGAAAACCATTATGTGTAGGATGCGTTTTGGCCATTGTCTCACATAGCAGGTTTAATTATTATAATGCTCATGTCGACCTGAATTATTTTTTTACGAGTGTCCGGCATTTAACTTTCAGAGATGAAAAGATTAATGCCTTTCCCCATCAATTAGAAGAATGCCTAGCAATTTTCGGTATTTTTGAGAATTTAATGACCAAAATTGATAACCACCTTTCTAAAGATAATATGACAGCGGACACAATACAAACGTCTGCTCACATTTTTTTTAAATTTTTTATCGAAGCGGAGGCAAACTGGCAGGGCCTCACTAGACCACCCCACACATACAAAGAGGACACCCCTAGCTCTGGAAATTGATCCCACATAGTGGTGGTGGGTCACAAAATGACACTCAGTTGTGGAACGATAAACATTGAGGTGATGCGGATGAAACTTTATATTCAGTTTCGACGTTCGATGATGATGACGTTTCAAGTCTCTGTTTTGATCACGTATTTGTCATACTTAAAATAATATTAATGTGATATTGTGTATGTTACCCCTGGTTATTAAACCTAAGTAGTAAGTAATATCACCATATCTTTAAACTATAGAATATATGTATAATATTATAGTTAATAAAAAATATACATCTAGTGATTAATGAACCAATTCTCAGACCTCACTCCTTCAGGGCTATAGTTTGACTATTATTATATTAAGCAAAATCAAAAAGCATGCAATGCAAGCCGAACAGATTCAAGCTTGGTCAACTTCCACTTGGGTGTCTGTGATTAAACTCAGTGAACATGATAATATAACGTTATTATGTTTGTCTTTTAAAGTCAGTGTCAAATTTCACGTGAAACAGTAAAATCCTATTGTTTTTATAAGCTTAAAATTATAAAGAGTAATTTTCCAACAATAGTTATTAAGATGAATATAATTAGATAAAAATTGAGCATTTTAAAAATAAAATGCTATTTTATTATATAAAAATTTTACATAAAGATACTGTACTGAGACATGATCTACAACCGAGGCCATGATCTTTATTGCTATCGGGCGAACACAAGTTTTTCACCAATAAATACGACAAAAGATATTCGTAAAAATAAAGAAAACGTAATATGTAAATGTAAAGTCAATACTTGGAAATCGATTCTTGATCTTTATAATGACCAGGATACTACTGTAGTATGGGATAATAATGGAATCATTACTAATAGTAACCCACCGGAAAAAAAACATCAGTATAGATTTAATAAAAATAAAGATTCTTATAAGGTAACTAAGAAACGAGAAAAATCAAATAACAAGAGAGATGAAAACGAAGAACTATCTAGAAATAAGGCAACTACGAAACGAGAAAAATCAAATAATAAGAGAGATGAAAATGAAGAAATATCGAGAAATAAGGCAACTACGAAACGAGCCAAATCAAATAATAAGAGAGATGAAAACGAAGAAATATCAAGAAATAAGGTAACTACGAAACGAGCCAAATCAAATAATAAGAGAGATGAAAGCGAAGCGATACCTAGAAAAAATAAGATAGTTAAATCGAAAGAAACAAAGGCCAAAAAACACAAGAAAATTGATATTCAAAATTTAATTGAACCTTCAAAAAAATCGGATTATGCTAAAGTATGTCCTGGAGGAATCTGTAAGGTAAATCAACAGGGAGGTAAAAATCATCATTGTAAATGCAAAAAAAAGAAAGAACACCATCATAAGACAACATCGTGTACTGATCGTTCTTGTAGTAGGTGCAGAATTGGAAATTTAACTAAGTCTTGTGTTGATTTCTTCTGTTCTTTATTTAAAATACAAAACTTGAAAGTAGTAAAAGTGAAGGAACAAAAAAAACCTGTATTTGCAATTAGAGTTGATTCTTCAAGTTTAAACATTTTAAATCCTAATGAAATCAAAACAAAAGTTAAAGCCTTTGGAACAGTTGGCAAAAATGATAAGTGCATGTGTCCCTCACGGTTAGAGAAGGCAAAAAAATATGGTTTAGGTGAATCATGTGAAGGTGGTGTCTGTGAAGCTGCAAGGCATGGTAAATACGACAAGTTTAATTGCCACTGTGCAAAAACAGACCTTATTGAATGTTGTGATACAACATGTGATAGAATTGATAATAAAGGAGGAAAAACAAAACTAATCAAAACTGTGAAGTTTATGCATGGTAATGGCTTAAAAAATATCACATCTGAAAAATCTAAAAAACCAATATTTGAGATGGTCTTGGACAATAATCATATGAATGTATTGAATACTGGAGAAATCTATGACGTTCTAAGGAAAGCCAACCAGTCTGATATGTGCCCAACAGGTATATGCAGGTCCACAGCTAATAAAGATAGAATATTGAACTGTAAATGTTTAAGTAAGAAAATAGCACCTATATTACATGAATGTAACAAAAAGACTTGTCAACCTACAGATGAGTCACAAATGAAATCAAAATTCTATATTTGCACAAGAATCTGTAGTAGTTTACAGAACTGGACCTGTAGGAAAAATCAAGGTGATTTAATATATCCAGAGAATAATTTTATGGCTCACAAACCTTCAATTAAGAATACTATGCCAGTACAGCTAATAAATTCAAAAAATAATAAGCAATTGGTTTATACCCAAAACAATATCGGTCAAGGTGATTCATATGTTGGACTAAAAAAGAAAAAACAATTTTTTTTACAAAATTCTCCTGAGATGTACAATCCACCTACTCAAACTCTTACAAGATCAAAAGTTTTAGAATCCAGTAAGTAAGACAACAAATTCATTATATTATTACTAACTAACATTGATCTAACTTTTATTCATGATCATAGCTTCTACAGTGTATTTATAAATCCACGGTGATGTATAAATTTATTTTGCATCACTGATGTAACATTCTGTCTAGTATAAGGTCTATGTTGAAAAAATTGTAAGAGTTATTTATAACGAGTTTATTATAATAGATATATATTTCAGGAATCATACCGAAAGAAGTTAAGAAAACAAAGGAAAAAAGAAATGTACAAATAAAAAGAAATCCAACACAGTTATTCAGATCATCAAAGAAAACAACATTTTGGAATAATAACAAAAGTAATGCTATGGCAAATAAGATGAGGGCAACAGAGAAACTAGTTATAAAAGCAGCATTAAAAAGAGAAAAGTTGATTAATAAGCAACAGAAACAGATGGACTGGGAAGCAAAAAGAAGAAAGAAAGAAATGGAAAGAATGCACAGTAGAGAAGAAAATCACCTAAATTTTTTAGCAGCTTTTGTAATTGGTATAGTCAATTTGAACTTGAAGATCATAGGAGGAGTTTTATGTGCGGTGATATCTATTATTACTGATCCAATCCATAGCTATATTTACTTTAAGCACAGAATTAAAGATCCTGTTGGTACTGCTAAAATGTTCAAGCATTGGTTCGTTAAAACATGGAAGGCAAGAGATACAAAAATATCGTCAATTGTAGAAAAATCAACCACGATAGACATACTATCTGATCATTTGGAAAACTCAGCATTGTTTGAAATGTTTGCTAATAAAGGGTCTACTGTTGAAGAACGTCAAATGTATGAGAGGAAGAAAAAGAGACGTTTGAAACGTATAAGAAAACGGCACGAACACGCACTGTATAGCTGCCGTCACACACTTCTTATGACTCTAAGAAAACATCCTTGCATATGGATATATCATATATGTCCATTTTTTTACCCCCAGTTCTTAGCTCTTAAAGAGTTTATTAAAAACTTCTTTCATATGCTAGTGTATTTAGTGGCGTTAGTTTGTTGGACACCGTGTATACTGTGTACGGAAGTAGTACGAGCGTTTTGGTGTTGCCTTGTATGTTCACAATAACTTATTTTTAGGTTAATTTGTTCTTTTATGGTGTTAGTAGTGAAGATTTTTCTTCTCGTGTCAATAAAAAATGTTTTAATTTATTTCTTCTAATATTTTACTACTTTAAAAAACCTATTTTCTACCTGTTGTGTTCTCTACATACCTCTTCCTTTCTAATTACTTTCTGGTTAACAGTGCCTCTCACAAGATTCCATATTGAACTTGGAAACTCTGTTTCTCTATATCTATTTATTTAC
>JAAAKR030164881.1:0-12750 GCA_010014985.3 Delias pasithoe
ATGGTCCCCACAGCCGTTGAAGATGCGCGGGCACATTACCGGCGAATAACAGACAGCTACGCTCTCGTTAAGGACCCAACGTCGTATTTGGAAATCGCTCTGAAGGCAGCTGATTCCACACAACCGCTCAGTTGTGGAAGGGAAAGAGATTAGTCCTTAAACCTTTCTCCAACAAGGACATTACCTAAAGTCAGTCTTAGGCATTGGGCCAATATCAGCAGCCGGCGCGATCAGAAACTCGGCCTGAACGAGAGCAACCGTAGTCACAGCACGAGTTTCGCCAATATCGCCGTCTGAAACGCGACAACTTTAAAAAAAACTATTATCTAATAATTTACTATTTAAAACACAGAAAAGTGTATCATAATACACAGATTAAATTCTACTTATTATTTACTGAGTAATTATATAATTTATATAATGATGGGAGGACACGTCGTTTGATACCGCTCTCCCACAGGATACCGGCGTAAGTGATGCCATTTGCTTTGCATTTGGTTCTTGCGTTTCGTACGATGAGTGGGAGCCGGAAACCCAATTCCGCCTTTCTCCTCCTCTTTGTAACCCCCTTCCCTCTCTCTCCCTACAGAGCGTAACTTTCCCTTAAAGGCCGGAAACGCACCCGCGGCTCTGCTAGAGTTGTGGTTGTTCATAGGACCGCTTATCCTGGATGAGCCACCTGCTCGTTTGCCACCGTTTCCATAAAGAAGACTGAGTAGCTTATGTTAAACTATATCTAGTGCAAAATTCATTTCTATTTCATTTTTATTGAAACGACCAATACAGATTGGAGCGCGCTTGCCCATGGGCGAGTAGAGCGACACTTATGTTAAGAGGTACGAGATTCAGTTGATAATTTGCTTGAATTGAGAGGTATTATAAACTTATTATATATAACCCGCCGGATTAGCAAGCTGAAGTGGCAATGGGCAGGCCACAACGCACGCAGAGCGGATGGCCGATGGGGCCGAAGAGTGCTAGAGTGGAGACCATGGACTGGCAAGCGCAGCGTGGAACGTCCACCGACAAGATGGGCAGACGACCTTGCAAAGATCGCCGGAAGACGCTGGATGCAGGCCGCTTCGGACAGGTATGCGTGAAGGACCGAAAGAGAAGCCTATGTCCAAAAGTGGACGTCTTACGGCTGAGATGATGATAGAATTATTTTTGTTTCTTTATTTTCAGAGACAGAAATTCAGTATCTTATATAATAATATTACCACGTTTGTTATTTCACAGTACTTTTTTAATACTATTCGTAGCACGCCCCAACACTACATCCGCCTTGTCTTTTTTATGCAATAACGGACAACGGAACAGGTCTCGTTTATGGCAAGAGAACACCGCCGCCCATAGCTATCTCGCGCCACAATCGCGCACCTCGGTTGTGTTACCGGCTTTTTACGCTGTTTAAGCGGCATTTTTATAGCGATATCCGCTATCATTTAGCGAAACACAGTAAAAGTACCATTTTAAGTACAACAACCATTTCACGCTGAGTATTATGTGAGCCCGTGGTATCACCCTTTAAATTCCCTATCCCTTAAAAGCCGACAACGCAACTGGCCCATACGTCCACGTGTAAACCATTTATTCTAGCACCTTCCAATTTATTAAATAAAAAACAATTAAAAAAGAATATTGAACACTAACAATATGAATAATATAATACACCAAGCCATGGGTACTGCGTTATAAGGACATCGCCAACGCTCACATCCACCTCGCGGTCTACTCCGCAGTCTATCAGATCCAAGGTCACTCCATTAACATCGGTAACTGAAACATAATATTTGAAATGTAAAAAGCCGGTTCTCTAGGTCGCCGTAAATGTTGGCGAGGACCTCTCGTCTTTGCTCCCAGCATCACATCTGTGAGATACCCTCAGGCACCTCAGGTGAATCTCTATCTCGCGATGGCCCAAGCCGGGGTTCCGGTCTCGCAGGCGTCTCCTGCCTAGTCCTCGGCATAGTTGCGGCAAATATTAATTAGCCGAGGTCACCCACCGTCTGGGTTACGCTATAAAGCCGTTCTAACCAGCAGCGAGCTCATTAAAGTCTCCTTGATGGTAAGTGAAACGCTGGCCCGTAGACAACAACGCCTCGGTTGTGTTGCCGGTATATTGTGAGATCTTCTCATATAATAAATGTTATTCAGACCGGGATTTAACCCAGTACCCATGAGTTCACATTGGCTTCATAACAGATAACCAACATGAATAATAATGAACAAACAATTTAAAACAACTCACATTATAAAGATTGTCCACTTACTTATTTAACAAATAAGTTTTATAACATTGTTAAAATCCCCTGCCTTTTTTGTCTCATTTTTGCAACACAAAATTCACATTTGCAAGTGAGGGACAGAATATTATCAGACATTAGTTCATATGAGCAATACTTAAACTAACCTAAGGTAAATAAAATATTTCAAAAAAATAAAATTCAACTCACTCAAAAAAGTCTTAATGCTTATAATGAATAAAAAATCATTAAACTTCATTTTTATTTATCATTTAATAAAAATAGATATTTTAATGTCAGGCACTCGACTCAACGTGATACAATAATGTTCTTAATATCATTTGTACTGTTGTTTTTGTTTATATTGGTAAGAGGATGTTGCCAAACTTTTGATATCATCACTGTTTACATTGTCAAAATATAATACACATATATTATACAAAAGACTTTATAAAATCAATCCCTGAAAATGTTTCTCATATCCTCTTATACATATAGTAGTGAAATAACTGTAAAACGGCTCCATTTAAAATATCACAGGCAACATACACCCAATCCAATACCAGCATAAACTGATTCTTATTTAATATTAGCACAACAATATCAAAGAAAGGTTAAATTATATTGGACGGTTCGCTTTACAAACCTGTCTTATTCATACGTAAAAGTTATTCTTTATTACAGCTATTGGCCTGTGAAAGTTCCGT
The DNA here is from genome assembly GCA_010014985.3 of Delias pasithoe. Taxonomy (NCBI): domain Eukaryota; kingdom Metazoa; phylum Arthropoda; class Insecta; order Lepidoptera; family Pieridae; genus Delias; species Delias pasithoe. The sequence goes on from JAAAKR030164881.1 coordinate 2,954, forward strand.
CCAAATTGATCCAGCCGGTCCAGAGATTAGCCACAACAAACAGACATTGTAAACAAATATATTTTTGTATGTATACCATACATACATTCATAAACATGTAGTATAACGCGGTTATTTCAATACCACAAATAAACACTCCAATTTTGTTGGTATTGATAAGTTCACTATGCACTTCTTAAACCCGTAATCTTCCTGTATGCACTAAAATGTTCTAAATACTGATATATAGTGTCAATAGGTGTGTATATTTCATTCATTCTGCTGACCAAATGTTGTGGAGGTTGAATGTTTATCATTGGGCCTAAAAGACCCTGGAGAAATTCTCGAAGTAGACCCCAAACAGCATTCGCCATCACACAAGGCCTGTATTCTACCTAAGGAATAAGTAATGGTCTAGTAAAAAGAAATCCATTAATTTACACTCAATTCAAAGATTTATTTAACAAACTATAAATGATCCGATTTAGGTCAAATAAGTCCCGTTTTGTTCGATGACTTGTTGCCATTTTGCAAGTAATTTTATGATGCCTCTCTCGTAGGTCATCGTCAAAGAACTGGGATAATCGATTTTAAGAGGCATTTCTTGTAGTGAATTTCTCACCAGCAAAATCATTTGCCATGGAAAGAAATAGGTGGTAATCTCTTGGTGCAAGGTCCGGACAATATACATATATATATAAAATGATAAATAAATCTATGGATTTTGTGTAAAAATAGTGGATATCTTTTACTAGACCTATTATATAGTTATTTATTGACCTGAAAGTCTCTTCCTAAAACAGAAGACGATCATTGAACAATGAGGCCCTGCTGAGGCTGGGGGTGTCTATGGATGATGGACTACTTATCCTAGTTGAGCCTTCTGCTTATTTGGCTTTAAATTTTTATTTTTATAATACATATGGAGTATACATTAAAGAGTCCTGTAGCCATGTTTTGTTAAGTAAGAATACTGGAGCATTACCTTAAAGCTGACAATGCAACCAAAATGCCCATACTACAGTGTAGACTCAATTATCCATGGGCAGCGGTTTTAGCTTACTAACCACTTAGTCATGTTAGTCAAAGTTTTTCTTGTTATTTCATAATTTCAAATGAATTTGACAATATGATTTTAAAAACATTTTGCATATATCTCATACTACTTTAAAAACAGTTTTATATTATAAGAAACTTAATCTTATGAAAACATACCTCTATTAATACTCCTTTGAAACTTTGATTCATTGTGACTGAACCAATTTTAACACAAAAATCACCGAGTTCAAATCTTGGACCTTTACTTTCTATTTTAGTCTGTTTTTTAGATGTGTAATGTTGGGATAATTTCATCATTAACAGATCAAAGAGACCATCGGCAATAACATGTATGTTTTTCGTTCCGCTCTCCAAAATTGAAAAAACAGATGCTGGTTGTTCAGAGTTGTGCAGTATGTGAACAGTTTTTGTAGTTCCTGCAACTGATATATTCATAATGAAACTAAGGAATATTTTAATAGGTACAGCACTTTATTTATACCCAAAAACAAGTGCTGATACTATTTTGACATGCTAATTTTTGTGATTGTAGCATCAACTGAAATATTAGAATTTTGGTATTGATTGTTTGAAAGTTAACTTGATCAAGATAAATCCCATCAATAATAACATATATTTACAATATAAGATATTCATAAGTATAATTGTATAATGTCAGAGTTGTTTATTTAACAACTCTGACATTGTTTTAATTTTAAGTTTCTATTTTTACTTGTTTTCAGAGTGACTTACCCATTTGAGGATGGGACAAATAACTCTCGCAGTCCACTAGAAACTGTCCTTGTTGCGTTGCTCCTAGGGCCAATATTCGTTTTGTTAACAGCTCTATAACAAATGTTCCGGTTTTATTTTCGGGGACGGGATACTGCTGTAATCTGTATTTAATTGTTTAAGATATTGTAACATTATAATAAATATAAAATACAATTCAATTACTTACACTGTTACACCCATATTTATTATTAGTAGGTACGATTAATAATATAATAACTTAGCCCGAATTTTGTTTTGATATACTTAGTATCGTATGAATCTACGATCATTTATGGATTAAACTGAGTAAAATTTAATTGTTGCTAGGATTCGTGATGTTAAACTTCTTATGTTTTGGTTTTAATTTAAACTAGCCGTAGCCCGTAAGCACTAGGCCGTAGCTGATATCTTGTAAAACTTCAATATTCGAGACAGTATTATAAAGTGTCATTTATCAGACTAACGTCTAACGTTTGTTTTCATTTCTCAAGTGCCAAGTCTCACTGGCATTTGGCGGTGATGCCAACATTTATTATAGGCTTTTAAAGAATCGTAATTGAAATTAGATCTTTTTTATGATTAGAGATTTGATATAGACGTTTTATAATAAGAATATAGAAGTTACTTTTAACTGGATCCCTTCGCGTCATGGAATAATTGGCAATAAAAAAGCTGATAAATCTGCCAGAGATACACCTAAAACACCGTCTCTATAGAAATTTTAATAAATATAGAGATAAGATTAATAAGAGGATAAGAAAATTGTGTTACAGCTATTGGCGGGATATAAGTTTGGTAAAAGTTAACTGGTATGCTGAAACCTACCTGTTGATATATAGCATATAGCATATAGCAAAACTTGCTTCTTGTTCCATGGTATAATGTCCCTATGGACTCTGATAGTAGAAAATTTGTAACGATCATGTGTATAATGCGTTTTAGCCATTGATGTAAGCCAGCGCATCTAATTTATGATTGTCTCACATAGAAGCTGTAGTTACTGTCTTACTCATGCTGACCTGAAACATTTATTTTAGAAGTGTCCGTAATTTAACTAACAAGATTGTTGTTAATAGCAGTAGTTACGGTAAAGATTAATGCCTTCCCCCGTTAATAAGAAAATTTTATATTAAATTCAAACGAAATGATTTAAGATGTTCGTAGTAATTTAAGTTAGTTTAGATAAAGATAAGTAGTTTATCTGTGCGTTAACAGTAATATTTTTTTAAAAGGTTATGGCTAAAAGCCTTGTAGCCAATCTACAACAAATAAATTAAAGAAAAACACTGAACATGATTATTATGTGACCGTTTTTGGTATTTTCAGTACTATAGATCTACCAGAATTTAATGGCAAGAAGTTTAAAACAATAGCGATTTCCATATGGTACCAAAAAAAATGTCAGCTGTCAACTAAAACTTCGAAGAATTGTTTTTGGTTTGGCTTCAAATTTCCTTTAAAAGTAATTGATTAATGTTTAATGTGTATACCAATTTGGTGCATTTCAATGTAAAAGAATATGTTCCCAAGTAGATATAGAGAAAACTAAATGTAGAAACAGGTTTTTAAACAATCATATTTCTTGCCTACTACATGTCAAACAAGATTTACATAAAGGTTGTAGAACCATTCTACATTATTTGTACAGATATGCTAAACTTTAATAATTTAAGTGTTTCACTGCAGATTACACAGATTGATTAGAATAAATTTGTTAGAAAAGTAAATTTTTAGTTATATTTGTCACTTAATTTTCCTTATGTAGATACCTATATTAATAATTTTATAATTTAGTGTTATTTTGGTATAAATTAGTTCAGATTTTAGTACTGGCAATATATTTATTTTTAACTTTTTGGAAAACGGTCACACTGTGTTAGTAATTAGCGAATAGGGAATACTTGATTTAGCTGTTAGTCGTTTTACGTTTACCGTACTGACTGGTCGCTAGTTATCGTTACTGGTTACCCAGCTTCGGAAACTTGTATCTCAGTACTTTTAAAACATTTTATGTGAAGAACGTGTTTACATATTTAAGAAAAATCAATTTTTTTCTTTTGGAGATCCTGTTTAAATTTTTAACATTTTTCAAAATGTCGGATTGGGAGTCTGATCCTGGTGCGGCGGTAATACCTACACCACCAGAAATTCGAGATCGACGTCAACGAACACGAAGAGGCTACACGACAGGTAGAAATAATATACCTAATGTACATAAGAACAAGGTTATAACTATACCATCAAATAAAGTCGGTCTAGTAATAGGTAAAGGAGGTAGTAGAATTAAAGATTTAGAATTCGAATCCGATGCCCAGATAAAAATTGGCGATTCAAGTGGGAATGATACCTATGTTACATTGGTTGGAACGATTTCGACGATTGGTAAGGCCGAAAAAATGATACGGGATATTATTAATCGGCCACCGAAGCATTCCCAGACAAATCAGAACTATGATTCAAATGCAGCTGTCAAGCCTACTCTCGAAAGCCAATTTCTACATACCAACAGTGAAGGATATGAAGTTATTGATTGGGCTAAGGCCTACGAAGCGTGCGATGAGGAACAACGAAGAAGGTGGGCTGCGTTACCACCTATTGTTAAAAATTTCTATAAAGAAGATCCAATTGTTGGTGCTATGAGCCCAGAAGAAGTTGCTCGTTGGAGACGTGATAACTTTAATATACAAGTTAAACAATCGGAAAACAGTGCAGTGGGAAATAACATTCCCAATCCAGTTACCACTTTTGAGCAAGCGTTTAAAGATTATCCACAGATTTTAGCTGAAATTTACAAACAAAAATTTACCAAACCTTCCCCAATACAATCCCAAGCCTGGCCTATTTTACTTAAAGGTATAGATATGATAGGCATCGCCCAAACCGGTACGGGTAAAACCTTAGCCTATTTGTTGCCTGCATTAATTCATATTGATGGGCAGCCAACACCAAGAGAGAAACGACTGGGTCCAACTGTGCTAGTTCTAAGTCCTACAAGGGAATTGGCCATACAAATAGAGAAGGAAATAAGTAAATACAAATATCAGGGTATAAAGAGTGTCTGTGTGTATGGTGGAGTAGAAAAGAAAGCTCAAATAGAAATTATATCGGAGGGTGTGGACATTGTCATTGCTACCCCAGGCAGGCTTGGAGATCTGATAAGGTCGGAGCATATTATTCCGATGCATTTCTCCTATGTTGTATTGGATGAAGCCGATAGAATGTTAGATATGGGATTTGAACCCCAAATTAGGATGGTTTTGCATGATGTCCGCCCTGGCTACCAATGCATTATGACTTCTGCGACTTGGCCAACTGCTATTCGTGAGTTGGCTGAAAAATTTATGTGTAATCCAATACATGTAAATGTGGGTTCACTTAATTTGGCCGCTGTTCATAGTGTTAGTCAAATAGTTAAAGTAATTGATGAATGTGAAAAAGAGACATTGTTATTTAATTTTATTAAAAATATGAATCCCACTGATAAAATTATAATTTTCTGCGGTAAAAAAAGTACTGCATCGCATATTACTTCTGAATTAGCATGTAAAGGTATTTATTGTGAGTCCCTGCATGGTGATAGGGACCAAGTGGATCGAGAGCAAGCTCTAGGAGACATAATGGATGGAACAGTTAATATTTTGGTGGCTACAGATGTTGTATCCCGAGGGATAGATATAAAAGATCTTACTCATGTTATAAATTTGGATTTTCCAAGGAATATTGAAGAGTATGTCCATAGAGTTGGACGTACTGGAAGAGCAGGCAGATCAGGTATTGCATTGTCTTTCCTGACAAAACAGGATGCTCGTAATGCCAAATGTTTAATGAAAATATTGGAAGAAGCTAATCAAGAGATACCTGATGAGTTATATACATTGGCTAACAAATATAGTAGTACAAGTGGTTACAGAAGTAATCAACATTGCCGAGGAAGAGGGACAAGGTGGTATTAGATTGTTTCCATTTTTTTCACGTTCTAATGGTTGTTGCGTTTTGAATCTCAGAAATGTGATATATTCCGCCTATAGTACTGATTAACTTTTTTATACAAACTATCAAATAGTAAATAGTAACTAATATTGTGGCACTCAGCTGTTTTTGCTTTGTTTTGACTTTGGTGATGTAACAACTTACAAGTACAGATTTATTCTTGCATTTTAAGTGAATCTGTCTCATTTAATTTTATTACTGTATATAATTTTCTCCATTAGCCTTCTATGTGTCATGGAAACATAGTATGTTGGCATATTTGCTGGTTCATTTAGTAGGATTTGGAATCATTATGCCCGAATTGACTAGGGATACAAAACACTAAAAGTATTCGCCATTCAAAAAAAATTAAGCCTGACTTTGACTTCTCCCAATGATGTTGCATTTCAATAGAAAATCTAAACAAATACATTGGTGCCTGAACAATCACAATTGTCTTTATATTAACAATTACTGTAACAAGTAAAATTTACTTCCATATATATTTAGGAAATGTATCCCATCTTTAGAAAATCAAAACGAATAGAAACTTTTTTTAGCCTTAGTTTAGAATTTAATTTAGATTTAAAATAAAAGTTAAAATGTATCTAATATGTGATGTTTAATCATAATGTCATGTTTTACCTTAGATTGTGGCATATTGCCTTTGGATTGTACTTGTGTCCCTTGAATGATGTATTGATTGTATTTGTAAATATTTTAGTATGAATAAATGTTTTTCTAACACTTGTCGATTATTTTTTTATAAACTTTATTGTTCCCATTACCCTATCCCATTCATAATATCATCTCAGCTGTAAGACGTTCGCTGATAGATATAGGCCTCCCTTTTGGACCTCCACGCATACCTATACGAAGCGGCCTGCATCCAGCGTCATCCGGCGACCTTTGTAAGGTCGTCTGTCCATCTTGTGGGTGGACGTCCCACGCTGCGCTTGCCGGTCCGTGTTCTCCGCTCTAGCACCTTTCAGCCGCATCGGCCATCCACTCTGCATGCGATGCTGCCATTGCCATTTCAGCTTATTAATTCGGCGGGCTATATTGGCTACTTTGATTCGTCCACGGATTTCCTCATTTCTGATTCGATCACGTAGAGAAACTCCGAGCATAGCCCTCTCCATTGCCCGCTGAGTGATCTTGAGCTTTGAGATGACGTCGATGTTGAGAGACTAGGTTTCGGCGCCGTATGTCATCACTGGTAACAAACACTATAGGGACATAAATTACTAGAAGCATTAGCCATTCAAAAAGAAAAAAACTTAAGCCTGTTATTGACTGATACCCATGTTGCAGTTCAATTGAAAAACTAAACAAATACTAGTGTTGGTACCTGAACAAGAACAATTGTCTCCTTATCAATGTTAACAATTACTGCAACAAGTAAAATTTACTTTCATATATATTTTTTTTTGAAATGGCTAACTCGCTGTTGTCTTACGGCCTTTAGAGCTTAACGTGGACTATAGTTCCATATATTTTTAGGAAATGTATACCCATCTTCTGAGAATGGATAACTTTGTAATTTTTTTTCCTAACAATTTTGGAATTTAAATGTGTGAATATTTAGGCAAATAAATATAACGTACTCTTATGTTTAATCATAATGTCATGTTTTACCTTAGATTGTGGCATATTGCCTTTGGATTGCACTTGTGTCCCTTGAATGATGTATTGGTAAATATTTTTATTATAAATGCTTATTTAACATTTATTTTTTTTATTACCCTCTTTTATCGTTGCCATTACCCTATCCCATCACAATTTAAGGAATGATAACTTAAAGGAAAAATAGTTTTCAATAATAACAATAGAAAATATTATTTTTTTGTAGAAGTTTAAAAAGCCATAAAAATTTCGAGAAATCCTTGCGGTGTTTTGAGCGGAGAAAGGTGTTAGGACTGGTCTGTAATTGAATTGAGTGTTCACTAATAATATAACCTTCAGTTAATTAATATTTATTATGCCAGGGAACAGCGTCACTACGCCAAGAAACAAGAACATTGGGATAGAATAAACAAATCACGCAATTTACACATGTCCCCACAATATTCTCCTTTTATATTTTTCTTTAGATTACAATTAATTAAAAATGCTCATAATACGTAATATAAAGTTATATTACGTATCTCATATATAACACATTAGTAAAAAAATTAAAAACTAAGGTTTTAAAGTGAGCTCAAGTGGCAATGAGCAGGCCACATCGCACGCAGAGCGGATGACCGTTGGCGCCAAAGAGTTCTAGAGTGGAGACCACGGATCGGCAAGCGCAACGTGGGACACCTACCCACAAGATGGACAGACGACCTTACAAAGGTCGCCGGATGACGCTGGATGCAGGCCGCTTCGAATAGGTATGCGTGGATGTCCGAAACGGAGGCATATGTCCTGCTGTAGACGTCTTGCGGCTGAGATGATGATGAATGTGAGTTATACCATTCGACATTTAATTGACCGTTAGCTTAAACATCCCTTCGACTAGCGAAACTGGTGCTTAAAACTTAAAATCAATGTTATCATTGAACGCTTAAGAGATGTATGGTTTTTACGCATTGTATTAAGGACACGACACCTTACAACGTTTGTCGGAAGACGCTGGATGCAGGCCGTTTCGGCCAGGTATGCGTGGAGGTCCAAAGGGGAGGCCTATGTCCAGCAGTGAACGTCCTACGGCTGAGATAATGATTAAGGACAATAACTCGCTTACGAAAGTTCCAAAACACATTCAAACCAAATCTTCCGTACGACTGAAATTGAATTAGCCAATTCAAAAAAAAAATTGCCAATTGTTCGGCATCTTTTCGCCAAAGTTTTTCAAAAGATTTATTGCCGCTTTTTATGTGGAGGTTCCATTGTTTTATTTATTTAGAATTTTTATCTTTATACCTAAAAGAAAAAAGGTTTTAAAGACCCCATTTAAATTTTTTTCTTTATACGACTCTTGTCCGCCCGCTTTCTGAATACGGTGTTCAAAGATGTCTAGGCCATGGAAAAGGTGCAATAGAAATTCCTTCGCAGAATTCGCTTAAGATGTTGTCCTTTCGTATTCCGATCTATTGAAAAAATACAATATGCTGTCTTTACAATATAGGCATGTCCAATTACACTATAAAACGTAGATCATGGTAATTTTGACTAATTTGAATTTTTTTTTATTGTCTACTGTATGGCCATACAGCCTTGATAGCTTATCGCGGATTTTGTGGGCGAGCGGAACAGCTCGCCAGGGATTTACACCACGACTAGCGCAAGGGCGTCTCGTAGCGAGATTCGAACCTAGGCTTGGGTCGTCGCGGGGTAAAGCACATGGGCAACCGAAGTGCGTATTTAACTGATTGTTCAGTCATAGGGTAAGGAATAAACAAAAATGTGTCTTTTTTAATTAGATAACCGGTGGCGTTAATGTGAATTTAATTATAGGTAAGATTAGATTATTATAATTTATTACTATTATCAAAAGCTAAGTTACAAAACATTTGCTCGGGCTTAAACATACGGCAAAATAATAATATCTAGTCTCGTTTAATTATCTTGTTTAATTATCAAAAAAATAAAAAGTAAGCAATTTAAATTGAACACAAAACAATAAAGAAAAACAAATTCTCAATATTATTTAACTTAATAGTAACTTTACGCTTTGAACAGGTAACTTGGTTAATAAAATATATGTGAAAGCATATTTGAAGTACAACAACTCCTGTTGAAAAAAAAATATTTCGTAATTTAGAAAATTAATAATATCAATGAAAATTAAATATTAAATAAGCACTATGAAAATTCGAAATAATATTTAAAATTCACTCTTAAGTTTTGGTAAATATCTTGAGTGTTTAGGAATTATGTTGTTTTCAACAAGTTTCGTCAGCCCATGTTTTATTTCTTTTTACTCGAAATTCTATTCCTCTCTAAATAGGCTGCATGTATTAACCATGTACCAAGTCGTTTTGTGTGCTTCGAGTGGACCGTGATACTTTTATTTGATTATAGGAGGTAACAGAGTAAGTTTTATAAAAATT
>JAAAKR030165174.1:23647-34572 GCA_010014985.3 Delias pasithoe
GAGTATTTTGTTCATGTTACAACTGATGAGATGCGTTTATAAGTAAGGAGCAAAAGTCAACATAAAAAAATCACGTTAAATAATGATTTGTTCATCACAACCTCTTTCAATCCAGAGGAATTACAGATAAAAATAGTGCTAAACGGTAAAGGGTAACACTCCCGTTTGGTAAAATATATATCACCTTAATTTATTTTAATCACATTTTGGCAACAGAAAGAAAACCACTCAACATTTCAAAGTACGAGTTAACAAGCATTCAATGTCCAATGTAGCGAAACTTATTAACTTCGACTAGTTCACTTTAATACAACTCACATACTAAGCTATAAACTAAACTGTAATTTATGTCAAATTGAATACTTAAAAAACTAAGTAACAACGTGTTAAGTAAACGGTTCTATTTATATAAATTATAAAACGTCACCTGCGAGACGAAAATAATCCTCGCAGAGAAAGTAGGCTCTCAAATTAATAGTAATAACTACTGCCACAGTTCACATGATAACGTAGAGGGCGCGCGTGTGCGCAGCACGCCGCGATCACGACAGCCGCTCGCGCAAATGCCGCACCGCTGCGTACACCTACAGAACAAAGTACTTGCTTCAAAACAGCCTTTTTAAATCTTTAAAGCCAATTGCGAAATAAATACCAGTTAATACATGAAAGTTGAATGAGTTTTATAAATATAACAATGCTCTTCACAAGAAATTCCTAGGCTACGATACCTTAACAGCGGGCCCGAGTCTGAGACGTAGACAATGCACGAGTTCCTCACAGGAAGCCATCAGCAGCTCGGCGCCCGACAACCGCGCCGCCGCTGCTGCCGCACCCGCCGCGGCTCCCGCTATTCGCGACACGAGTGCTGATACTTCCTTCTGGAAGAACCATCGCATACCAATTATAAATCAGGTCGCATCTAGTATGAGTCAATAATAACATATGTTAGGTCCAACAAAAAGCAAAAACAACTTAATCATACCTGTGTCCAAGTGGTGGGGTCAGGAACCAATTCCAAATCAGCCAGATGTTGAGCAATGAGAGATCGCGGGATGGAGGTTAAGGGCACATGAGGCACTGGAGACGTATTCGATTCAGGCGGTAGCGGCGGTGAGAGCTCTTGGACAACTCGATCTGGGCCGCTCGATGCACCTCGCCACCGCTTACAACCACTACTCGATATCGATTCATCATCAGACGCCTTTAACAAGAATGCCTTATATTAAGACCATTTGTTACTATTCTGTTTAAATTATATTTAATAAACTATCATTTAAATAATTACTATCAGCCATTCGGAGACCAGCCGATGACGTGACTGGAGCTAACTATGTATCTCTTGTCTTGAAAGGGTAGAGAAATGTGATCATTAAAAAGATATCTTTAGGCTAACATTCTCTAGTTCTTGAATAAGGTGAATGTCATTATGATGTTATATTAATTCTGCTTATGATTTTTATAGTAGTCTTGGTTCTTTAATGTAATTTTAATATGTTTTTAACATACCGGTTCTGTTTTTGAAATTTCTTCTACTCTTTTATGTTTCGGGGGTCGACCTCGTTGAGACCTGTGAAAAATAAAATTATTATTGACGTCTCCTTTATTTTTTAAATTTACATCTTAAAATTACGTAATACTGACTTTTCTTTAGGAGTGTCGCTATTCGGCGTGTCTGACTGCATGGATTTTACTGATTTAGTTTGCGATCTGAAAAAAATAGCCTACTTAACAAAATAAAATTCTATGTGCTTAAATTTTATTTCTAAATTAACAAACAAATGTAAAAAAATTATACGAAATTTTACTAAAAACTACAGTGCGGCATGAGGCAAGCTGAATGTTACGTCTGCTTTAAACATCGATCACACTCGAGTATTGGATCAGCCTTGCCTATCAAAGTGAAACATTTCTTTTCTTCAGAAATCGAACCCCGCATAGGAGCAACAAAAATTGCACATAGGACGGGCGAATCACTTAGCGAACCACTTATAGGATATTGTGTGGATTAAGACCTGCGATCGGGAAGCACCGGCTCGGGGTTGCGATAGGGGCATGCAGAGGCTGCTGCGTGTTGTTTGTGCGCTCCGCCGCGTATAGAGCCTAGGCCGCGGCATCCGCCCACGCCGCACGGCCCGCTTAAACGAAACTCTTCCGCAGCTGAAATTAAATGCAATCGTATTATCTTTCATTATTAAATATACTATGTATAATTTATTATTAGCGCAATTATGCGGGCCCCATCTTCCCGGGCTTTATAGAATTTATTTTATTTGAATTTGATCTATGTAAAGGCAGTGGGGAACGGAACACGCTGAAGCTTATGGCGACATTTTCTGAGCCGGCTCATCCGGAGTGATATCACGAGCTCACAAAATATCAGTTGAAATAGCACTTGTACAGAGTTCTGCTGAGCGAAAGTATATCGGAGACCTACAACATTTTTCTTTCTGATTAAGCGGCAACACTACCACACCGTTACAAAAGAAAAATACATATATTGATTTTTCAACAAGACTTTCTCAAAAAGCTAAGATTACCTAAAGCCGGCGATAAACGAAATTTCCAGACTTGGTATAAAGCGCAGATTGGCGAACTTGAATAGGTACTTTGTATTTTTCTATACGGACTGAATTGTAATTGTGATAAAAACAAGCATAAACTCTCATCTAAACCTAAATTATTAAGATAGTCTTTATCAAAAAAACCTAACGCATTTTATAAGTGCATTCCGCCATATAATAATAGCCTGCGCGATTAATCGCGGAATCATGCACATTACAAATTTTTTTAATTAGACTTATTTTTATTACTTACTAAGTGGCGGTTCGAGTGGATGGCCAGTCTTTAAACACCAGCCAACAGGGTGAATATCAGGGGAGTCATCATCCAGCCAATGGGAGAGCGTGTCGGGCCACCCATCATACGACACTCGCACTTGGTGACCCCGCACTGCACTAATTGTTGCCACTCGGATCAAAAACGGCACCTTTGCATCAAACCATTTCATATTTAATGGCAAAAAATTTAAATACTTGCCTTTAATATAAACATAAATATATAAAACAATAAATAATCGTCGATAATGTCGAGCAATAATTAAAAAAGCTTATAGATTTTGAAAATAACATTAATTTAAATACATTATATTAAACTGTGATTTTTTTATGTAGAAGGGTTTAGTCATACTTTAATAAATTGATATCGAGGGCCTAGCGCAGCTAATATGGTCAAAAAAAGCATTAGGATTGGTATCCTAATGCTTTATTATGTTGGTATAAGATAGGATAACAATGTGAACCAATTTGTCGACCACAGAGATTAGCCATTACGTTAGGGTATGTATTCAATTGATACGGGGTCTAGAGGTAAAGGGATTAGTTAAAAACCGTAAGTAGACTTCAATTGAGCGACGGAAAACGGACATAATGTCCGATGGCGTTAACAGTTGCGTCGAGGAAACGTTGGAGCATCCGGCATAATTTATTCGTCGTAACGATTCACTACCACATATACTCTAAGTACAGTTATAGTTTCATACCGTAGAATTACAGAGGCAGGGCTTAAATCTATGTTATATCTTCCTTGTCCAGGGCCAAATATCTGGTAAACAAACAATGTTTCGGTGCATTCTGAAGTATCATGTTATCGTCTACTTACCGAACATAATTGATGAAAATCTTTAATATACGTAAATGCTTTTGAGAGAGACTTAGTAACTCTTTCTTGATTCAAAAGAAATGCAAGCGACCTTGAAATTTGCGACATCAGAATTCAAGACAGTTCTATATAGATAGAATAGCAAACTGAAAAAGATACAGCGTTGTTCTGATACCTAAATTGGCTTACCCTTTTATCGACAACTTCTAGTTTCATGCCGGGCTTAAAACCGAGGGGCGGGCGAGGCTTGAAGGCGCGCGGTGGTGCCGCTATCGACATCGTGTCGGCAAGATACGCCTCCCATGAGAATTCCGCCTCTTTGTAATCTATTAAAGTGTGGCAATCATTGTAAAGCAACATAGAAAGAAAAACGGAACAAATAAACAAATTTTTTTTTTGTGGTGATTGACTAACTCGCTGTATGGCCATATGGCCTACACAAATATATGAGCTCTATTTTATCAACGACGAGTAGGTTTTCGACATTACGTATTTTAACCCTACACAATTTTAATTACTATTTACTGTGACTATCAATTACTTATAAAATTACTATTATTGAAGTGTCATTTAGTTTCAGATTACAATTTTTAATAGAGGAAGCCCAGTTTTGAAGCAAATTCGCAATTCTCACAGACTTAATTATAATATGTAATGTTATACGAGTATAAGACGAGTATCGAGAACGTTACGCCATCCGGTTATGGGCCTTGCTGATCAGCACTCAGCAGGCTCTTCATATAGGCGCAAGGACATAAAATTATTAGTCAAAATATTATACTACACATACTTGTTTTGTTTCTTAACATCTATATTTACCACTCTCATGTTCGCTTTTTAGGGCAGCGTGGTTTTTAAAAGTAGATTATATACAAAAGTATTAAACAATAGACACATTAGCGCAACCAATTTTAACTACAATAATTATAAGTAAATTATTTCATTTTGCATTAACGAGGTAAAGATCAATGTTTAAAGCCTTGAATAAAGCTACAAGGTTGGAAGCAACATATGGAAGATTGTGCAAATGTAATGTATTCGATAAAAGAAAATAAAGAACCTACAATACCTGACACAATAAGCGCACACGCGCACACAACCACAAACATTTAACTAATTAAATATTCATATATCATGATGGTACAACCGTCGATTTCACTGTTAGGTACTGTTAGGCCATGGAAACACTGCCATTTTTAGCTAATAATTATAAACTTATGAACATTGGTAGACATGTTCATTTAACATTTTGTAATGATCGAAACAGGGCCGGCGCTTTCTTATCGTGCAAGATAACAGGATGGAAACACGGCGCGCACGAGCGGCGAGCGACGACTGATAAATGTTTACAATATACTAACAATTCAATAATTATTATCCTTATTTTACTCTGAGATAATGTTACGTTTAGTAGTTTTAAAGTTCAATATCCAAAAAGGAATTTTAAAATATGTTGACATTCCTCCTAACCCTTTACAAAAAAAAGAAGAAAACAAACATTTCTAAAAACAAGTATAGACAGACAAAAGAAACTTTCACACTGATAATATATTTTTTCTATAAATACCTACTTACATTTCCTGGTCCGTCAAGGTTGATTGTTTAATTATGGGACAGTTCACTACTCATGTACTCGTATACTCGTGTGTTTATCTATACGTATACTGTACAATTTTCGATAATTGGTTGCGTTAGATATTAGTTACAAATAAACACAAAATAAATTCGCATTTCTGAGAATTCACTTCCAGCACTCATAGATGTCAGAAATCCGTATCCTCCCAAATTAAGCTATTTTTTCCTATCATCCGAATCCAGAGTTTGCAACGCCATTTGCAAACGCAACACATAGCCACGTATATGTATAAAACTAATAGTTAAAACGACTTCTTTTGATGAAATAGATAAACGTAGAAAATGTTACCAAATCAAAAATAGATCATTTAGTATTAGATTAATATATCAGAACATTCAATATAACACTTACAATTGGGCGGAGTGAGCGTGTGTCCGTTTTCTTGCGCCCACCCAATAGGGTGTATATAAGGTGAAGCTGGGTCTAGCCAACAGTCGTAGACTGAGTCCCAGCTATCATAGTGGACCAGCACACGCCCGTCCAGGACATCGACAACTGTTGCCGCACAAACCATATCGTTATGACGATCCTCAGCTTCCAGTTTCATGCCAACTCGAAAACTATGAGATTTCACAACCTGTGTAATATAAAATACATTATTATCTCTACTTGCTCACAGGCTGTTTGCGTAGCTAATAATATAAAAGTTATAAGAATTTAGAGATGTTGATAGATTTGTTAATGTTTGAGAAAATTAAGCAATATTATATTTCTGCATTGCAAAGATATAGAACACAAAACTATTAATAGAAAATGTATTTATGGGCAATTTATAGCGAAGCAACTACGCATATAATGCGTGTCGCGGTGCTATGTACAAAGTAAGGCTTTAAACGAAAATTACAACTCGCATTGTTGAGTCCGCTCTGTGGATAATACATTCCTTCCATATGCTTTTTTTTGGGTGAATGACTAACTCGCTGTGCGGCCATACGGTCCTTACGGCTTAACGCGAGCTGGATAGCTCACCGTGAATTAAAGTTTTTGCCGCGACTAGCACAAGGCTGTCTTCTCTGTGGTTACTCTTGAAAAAGTACAAATCTTTCGCCTTCAATATGCGAAAATCAGAAACAGGTACTAAGAATAGAAAGTGTTGTTTATCTATCTAGGAAAGTACTTACCGTGTTAGTATTGAGATGAGGAAAGATTATTTTAGGAGCAGCAATAGCACGAACTTGCTTAAGATAGAGCGGCCAGGTGAAGCTGACAACCGAGTAGCCAGCGGGCGTTTTCAACGAACGGCAGTTTTTTTCGCACCAGCCCACTGGAAAAATATCTAGTGAATCTGCATTTACCCAGAAATCATATACATCCGGAAACTCGTCAAAGTGCAGCCGCATACGGTAACCCTGTACCTCCGCTACCGAAACTACGCAAAACTGAGATTGATGTTGCGGGTCTATCGCTTCCAGACGCATGCCTACCCGAAATCCATTTTTATTGTATGGAAATGGATCCTTGAAAAGTTTTACGGGTGCTGCTTTGGCCTTGCAAACGTCCAAATAACGCATCCACGAAAATCCATTCTTCCCACACATCCATGGATATTTTTCGTTCTCCACAGAATCTTCGTTCATTTTCATTAGTATCACTTCAGATATTTGCGTCTCTGGCGACGGGTCAATAGCTGAGCGAGATGTCTCATCCCTATCCTTTGCCGCATCCGTGTCAGAATTCTGTTTCCTCATTATTATTTTTTTCATTTTATTTCGCTTCTTTGCTTGGTCTGATCTCTCTTTTTCTCGCTTTTTAATAATCGCCTTTTCATGTTCAGTTTGACAACTCTCACTACAAAAGTTTTCATTTATAAATTCGTTGGACATGCCGTGGATCCCGCAGCCAAAACATGTGATAAATTCTTCTGGAGATGATATTTTTTTTTCTATTCTCTGTTTAAGAGGAGTATGATATTTTAAAGGTGGTTCATTTTCTATATTCGTCTCAATAACATCAATTATGCCAAATTCATTGTTCTTAAAACGAAGATTACTTCCTTGTAACTTTGCGGTACCATTAGTCCAAGTTAGTCCCGGTAGATCTTCATCAGTTGATAGCTCTTCGCTTTTTAAAGTGATATACGATACATCATCAGAATTTGAAACTTTTATATTAGACTTTTCCTTGAAATCTTCATTGTCTGAATCTCTGTCCTTGTCTAATTTTTCATCGCAAAATAGAGAAGGAACACGATGGTCATCGTCGTTATTTTCACTTTCTTGGTGCTCTTCATTTTTGTTCAATAGCTGAGGCAGAGGAGGAGCTAATTTGAATGTTTTGTTATTTAGATTTTCTGCACACAACGATATTCGTCGCTTGATGTTAGTATTATTAGTTTTCCTTTCACCAGTATCAGAATTGGAACGACGTAATATAGCCGGAGCTGCAGTCGAAGCTGGCGTCAATTCATTTCTGTCGATGACATTTTTATTTAAAAGACTCTTGCTTTTTTCCGGAATAGCTAACGTAAAGGATTTCTCCCGTGTCTGGCCACCTTCATCATCTGCTATAGATACTGTATAAATATCATCATTCATAGAAGCATTTGTCTCTGGTATAGAAAGAGTATACTCTCCTTGTTCACCAGTTGGTTCTGCCCTTGAACCAGGTATACTTACAGTGAAACTTTTTTCAGATTTAGGACTTTGAGGAACTGAAGTATCCTTGCCATTAATTGATAATATTTTCCCCAGAGGTTGCAATGGAGGCATTTCTGATGACTCCATTGGACTGTCCCGTAAAACCGTTATATTACCTTGAGGATCATTCTGAATCTGGCCATTAGATATTTGAAGGTTGATAACAGGACCTTTTGTGGACATTGTAGCAGGTAGGGTAACAGGTAGAAACAGTTTAGTATTCTGTATTTTGGGGATATTCATAGGTGTAATAAAAAGTTTTTGATTGTTTGAATTTACACTTCCTTGATTACTTGAAATCAGTATTGACTGATTATCTGTTAAGTTTTTAGTGGGTTTTTTTACCGAGCTCAGGTATGCAATGGCTTGCTTGCCTTGAGACACTGGAGCAATGCTAACAGGAACAATCATTTTTTCTGTAGTTTTGGGCTTTTGAATCACAATGGGTTGGGCAGCATTTGCTGGAGTGAGAACAGATCCACTTTTTTGAATAGGCAGTTTAGGTGCTATATTAGGTTTATTTCCAACATTTGAAATTAAATGGATGTTAGAATTACTTGTTACCTGAAAGTAATATAAAATTTCAAATAATTATTACAGAAGAATCATTATATAAGTAGAATATTCATGAAAATAAATAAGCTACTAACGTTTTCATAATATAACACTATCTTTATTTTAAAACTAAGTAATACTTTATCACAATCATTACTTAATTATAATAATATTGTTGGTTGGGGTATTTAAAATATATTTTTTTTAATTTATCAAAAGTATATGGTATTTTGATAAATACAGATATCTAGAAATATATTTTTGAAAGTAATAAAGGTTATTTAGCAATATTTATGACTTTATGACAATGAACTTGCAGATAGTCTTAATATGTAACAGACCAAATTTTATGGTTTACCAAGCTAAGTCTATGTTGACTGATTTAGTACATTCAAACTATCATTTACAGTACAGATTTATAATTTATTTTGAGTATAATGGCGATTGATATTATAGACAAAATGTTTCTGTATATATTTCTAAAGGATCAATTAATAGCTCCATTGCATTTCAGTAATCTTAAATGAAAACACAAAACTCACCGGTCTTCTGACAATAATCTGTGGCGGGTTTCCACTGGTACTAGCCTGACTTATAACCTCTGTACTAGCCATGGGTTTAAGACCAGTTGGTGTCTGAATATAGACAACATGTGGCATACTTCTAGCTGCACCCCTTAATTGGACACTTCCAGAATTAACAGTATTTGGTAGAGTCAACTGTATTGAATTACTTGAAGAGTTGGGAATCTGAATTATTGTAGAATTTGTACTCATTCCCTGGGAGACTGTTGTTGAATTGTTCATCTTGACCTGCATACTCGATTCTTGTATTTGAATCTGATTGTTTTGCAGGTTCATATCTGAACCAGATTCAATATTGTTAGGCCTCGGATTTGACCCCATGTGTAAATGTAATATTGAATTGTGTAGTGTTGATGTAGTATTCTGAAGAATTGGCATAGAAGGCAAAGCTGGTCCAGTGAGTTGAATGTTTTGACTTCCTGCTGGTATTTGAAGTGGAACATTAATAGTTTCCCCAGCTGGAAGTTGCATGGGTACATTGGTTGCCCCTGACACTTGTATAGGAAGATTAACTGGTGCTATCTGTAGAGGCACGCTACTGGTGGCACCAGATATTTGAACAGGCACGTTAATGTTTGAAGAAGAGCCAGGTATTTGTACTGGAACATGTACTGTTGATAGTTGAATAGGGTAAGGAGTGCTGTTTGTATGAATTTTTACAGGAGCTATAGAATGAGTTACTAAATTATGAGTAATAGGCATGGAGCTCTGCGGCGCCTGCACCGAGGTAACGATCATACTGTTCGAGCTTGGCGTCTGCAATATTACGTAGTCATTGAAGCCTCATATTTAATAATAAATAAATATATTCAAAATATGAAAAACTTACACGCAATGTATTTAGGAGCACATTGTGCGATCTTGTTTGAGAATTATTAACACTAGCGGAAATATTCGTAGCCTTCAGTAATCTTTTTTTCAATATCTCACTTTTTGGTTCATCAAAGTTTTGAAGTAAATTACAATGTTGTCGCTCCATTTCCCCGCGTACAAAACATTGCCGAAATCATTACAATGGTATGTTTAGCTTTATTAATTCTTTAAAAATCATCTGAAAGTCAATAAAAATAAAATATTGCAATGAGAAAATAAACATTATAACTAGCCACTTTTTAAACAGAGAGGTGAACTTACGACATAATACACATTAAAATCTTTAAAAAAATAATTCTGAAACTTAATTTTTATATGTTGATATAAAATTAAGATATTATAATAATCGTTACATTTTCTTTCGGGAGTATCGCACTCTCATTATTGTGCAGCTACTTTTACAGAACCACAACCTTTTGAAAAGTTATAGAAACATTAAGACCAAACTATGTTACGAACCTGTTATCGTCATATTATGAAAGAATATTTCACAGATTATATTACATAAATTTTATTAACATAATCGCATTGAAAAATATCTAAGAAAATAAATAAAATTCATTAAAGCGACGAATTTTACCTGCCTACACAACTGGTAATAATTCTGACAACATAGCCAAAATTATATGCAGTGTGTTATTTAAGGTTGGTACATTTAAACTTCAACCAATCTCCAGCTAGTATTCCATGACGAAGCTTTCGCGCCTGATTCAGCTATATAGTATATAATTTCGTGTTGTAACTTGTTTTATACACGCCATAGTATATATTTAAATAAATATAATTAATAACTGTTATTATTAAACTAAATTTGAATTAAAAAGTATACAGATTAATTAAAAATAACTAGTAATTTCTCATTTCATATATTTCACCAAAAGCTCTGTTAAAATTTTTAATATGTCTTACAAGCACGGTGCAACACTTTTGATAATTGTGTTTGGCACAATTGCACCGAATATCATTAATTTTGTCTGATTTATA
>JAAAKR030166703.1:1770-12712 GCA_010014985.3 Delias pasithoe
TGGTAAGAGAGTAATAACGGTAAGGGTAAGAGAATACCGTGTAATAGGTACATATGGAAGCCTTTTTAAAAGAAATACTGTTGTTTATGTACGTAATAATCTATATGCGCTATATTGCTAGTAACTAATTCATAAGTTTGAGATCTGCTATAGTACCTATGTTATGCTTATCAAGGAACAGGTAATAGCTTTAAGTTTAACCTTTACAAACATTTTATTGATGCCGCCAAGGATTTGTGTATTTACTATAAAATTTTAGAGTAAGAATAAAAAACAAATGAGGATATGTTATATTAAGTATAATTTAAGTTAATATTTTGATAACATTTTTACAATGTTATGTGAGAAATATCTTCTTAAATTACGTGGCTACGAAATCATCGAAAAATGTAAATTAAAAGAAATATAATTTTACAGACAAGGCCGTTTTCACAAGTTCGTCGTTACGATGTCCTTCATTGCAACAAGAAGTGGTCTCCTCAAATGGACGGAGAATGTTAACACATCGAGATCTTCAGATTCTATAGACCCGTAAGTTACGCAAAGCCAATGAAAACGCGTATGATTCTTAATTATATTATCTTATATTGCAAGAAATTATTGTAACTTTTAACATTTTTCAGACATTTCAGCGAGAAATACGCGCGCTCTTTCGATTCCGAATGGTACCGCCGCGCGGTGGAACATCACTCTATTGAACCGGAGAGCTTTGTCTTCTCGGTGCCTTTTCGCGATGGTTCCGAGGCAGACGACTTTAGTGGAAAGCCTCCTTTAGTGCTGGCCACGCACGCAGTATTTGTTGAGTCAAGGGGACATCGAGCACCGGCTGCTGTTGTCGGTCTACACTTCCAACTCGAGTCACTGGCCAAGCACTTCTTGAACGTCACTTCGACGGTACGTTTTTTCATTGGGATATGCTTCAGAAATATTTACGTGAGGATTTTAATTCCAAAATACATGTAAGCTTTCCGCGATTTCTTGCTTATCAGCCATATAAAAACTATCTTAAATTATATTATATCTAGAATATTGATTTATCTCTTTTGCTAAATAGCCCGATATCAAAATATCGAAAAACCATCGTTTTTAATACCTTTTAATGAACATAATTTTTTATTTGAAATTTTTATATCCTACTTTCAGTGTACAGCTGGGAGTGTCTGCAAAAAGACATGCGCAGGAGACGAACTTGATTGCTATATTTTAGACGACAACGGTTTTATAATTTTATCAGAGGACGCATCACAAACCGGACGATTCTTCGGTCAAGTTGACGGTACTATAATGGATTCCCTTGTTCAGGATAAGATCTACAAGAAAGTCACGGTACATGATCATCAAGGTCGATGTCCGGATTCCAGAAATCAGTTCAGTGGTGATGGAAATAAGTTGAATCCCTTGAAACCCTTGTCCTGGCTTGGTGGATATCTAACTCGTTTATTCGCCGTATGGTATCCTTTATGGGATTCTATCCTGGCTCATCCATATACAGAAGATGAAAGCGGTGAGTTCAGTATTTTAGCGGCAACTCATTTTAGGGAGACTTTATCGTCTAGTTATATAGAAATCCGTTGGACCTTAACAGGCTTTACTTTGAATGAAGACTCCTGATGGTAACATCATATTTTATCGATTTAAGGATATGCTAATTATCTCATCCATCAAATTCAATGACGCACTAAGCAGCTGGTATAAAATAAAAATATGTTATGAACAATAAGTTTTCTATGAACCTGTTACACAGATTACGAGGATTATGAAGGTGAAGAGGATTTGGAGCGTGATCGTGGCATGTATGAGATTATTATTGACGGTGTAGGGGACGTAAGCCATGAGCCTAGCGTCCCACCCCCCCACACCCCGCGTGAGCCCCCGCGAGAGGCTGCCAGGTCAGCGGCGGTCAGACCCTGCGACACGAGTGCTGAGCTTTTCACTCTACAATCCTCGAGGCTCAAATCGCAGCCATTGAAGGGCAAACTCACAAATTGCCATAATTCTGGATGCGAGAGGTAACAGTTACTAGCTTCTCTTTTGCTTCTGTTATATTTTTCAATGCTTCTTGAGTGAATGTCTTTTTAAAATGGTATAATCCGTCAACCATTCTTATCATCTACATTTACAGTCAAATTATGATATGCGGTTTTCATAGACTTTAATTCCATTTCTTTATTTGTTATAACGCAATCTAAATGCATTTCCAGGCCATTCAGCGTGCAGAAGATCCCCCACAGTAACCTGATCCTGCTGGTAGTAGACACGCTGTGCCCTTGCGGCGCCAAGCGGCTGGACGTACGGGCTCGCGAGGCGCCTCCGCGCGCCGCGTGCCGCCGCCCTCCTCGCGCCTCGCACCGCCGCAGACCCCGCTCCTGTGTGTCCTACCACCCCGAGGTCAGTACCACAACAAGGATTAGTGTGAACATGCTAGGTGTGTTAAGGGCACTGAATGGATTAAACAAGTATACGACAGAATTGTTATACAATTATATGATACGCCCATTACACGCTGGGAGGAAGAGGTAAAAAGTGTTGCTGGTTCAAAGTAATGGCCGTTAGCACAGGAAGGAGGGAAGTGTATATCATTGGAGGAGGCTTTTTCCCCATCTGGGGATCTTGCTTGAAAGATAGGAATATAGTTTTAAAATAGTAATTAAGTAATAACGTAGCAGGAATCAAATAAAGGCTTTTTTATTTTATTAATTTTGCTACTAAAATGTATTACAACAAAATTCTTGTTTAGGAGATCGAAATCCAGTCCTGTGGAAAGGCCGGTCGTTTGGAAGCCGCATTCGCATTGGGTGGCGCGCTGCTGCTAAGGCTGTGCCTCTCTCTAGCCACGTGACTATCTCGACCTTAGATCGTCCGCAATAGCTTTCCATAACCATATCGAATTTTTATATCAACTATCATTTTGTTTGGATCCACGGGAAGCTCAGCGAGTCGATGTGCGTGATCGCGTGTGAATGTTGGACGTTTGGACTTATTTTGTCGTAAACTAGGTCTGATATAGTGGAAAACGTTTGCAGTAAGAGCTGAAGTATTACCGTACCCGGAGATCGGTGACAGCGTACTGAAAATGTCACAACACCGAAGCGAGAACAGTATTTATGTGAAATGTTTAGGACTTTTGATCAATTTTATCGACTGAAGTTTTGGTCCGACCAAGAGAACTTTTGATCTTGTTTTGAGACAGGATTACTTATTCTAAGGTAAGATATTACGGTTTAGAAAGTTTTCACCAAAGATAATAAAATATAGGGCATAGAGCAATCGCGAAAGATAATTGTGTACCGACCTAATAGTTCTAACAGTTCGAGCTGACTACTGTTATGTATAAAGTAAGGCTTCAGGATGTATGGATAAAAGTATTTCGGATGTTCTTCTCTATCTCTATGCTCAAGTATATTTTAATTTCTTTGGATATTCCTCTCTGTTCAGTTCACTCATATTGTAATAAAATATTCGCGTTTAGGTAGGTAACTAATATCTTGTTAAATTTAATTAAAGATTAACTTGAAGATCTTATAAATTATAGACGATGTTAATAGATTAAAATGATTTAACCTAAACTAATTACTGTTTTAGAAAAATTTACCTGTGTTGATCATGACTTATTTATTTCTCCAGATCAAACATATTGAAAATATACCGAATTGTATTAATATATAGAGCGAAATTTGGTTTATAAAAATTATTTTATGCGTGCCTATTGTATAAATTATTATTGCTGTGAGCGACATCGTGTTATTGAAATTTTTAATCTACGAGAAAGTAATATAGTCGTTTAGTTAAAATTTGGAAGGTCTACTAATATATTCAACGACGTTTATTGTTCGATGTCCTTACAGTGACTTCACTGGGTAGTTGCTAGGGATTTTCATGCCTAATCTTTGAATAAAATAGTATCCGAGAAAATCAACGTTCTCATATTTTATTGTAAATATTTACTATTTGATGGCCTACGCATAACGTGTGCCGCTAACTTTAATATAATTAAATGTGACTTTTGGCATCTACAATTTATAAGACAAATGTACTTAGATTAGATGTTATTTTCCTGAAATTCTTTGTATGTGAGTAATGTTTGTAATGTGAGTATCCTAATATGGATAAATAATTGTTATAACCATTCTCACTGTCGAGTTTTCCCTGTACGACGTAGTGATGTGTTGTATTTCGTTACATTATATTGGTACAAAGACGAAAGGCAGAGATGTTTTGAATGTAATGGAGTGCTTGCTGTTGTCCATTTTTATAAATAAAAATATATGTAAATGTCCGCAAAGCTCTGAAATAGTACAAATTACTTAGTATTTCTCGCATTGTGTGCCAAATTACAGCAGTTATGTATTTTCAAGTGTCCAATTGCATTCTTGTTTACGCTTGGACAAAAGCAAGCTCTTGAAAATGTTTTGTTTAATCGTCCAATCCTCTACTGAAATGAGATTAAATACATTAAGTAAATTGATACAATATCACTGTAGAAACACAGAATTTTAATGTCGTTGATTTGCTTTTATTGATTAATTTATGGTTTCATACCAGTCCTGTATTGTTTTATTGGCGCTGTTTTAGATACCTAATGTTTAAGTAACAGTATGTTACTAATTCTTAACACAATTCAATGTACGTATTTTAAACTGTACAAGGCAGATATTAAGATACATTAAAGTTCGTATTCTAAAGATCAGTGGTTCCATTGTCGATCGTATTTTGTATTCATAAATATCCGTACGTATTTACAGTGTTGTTGAAGAAAGCTTTTGAAATATTGTACATTTTGTATAAACTATATAAGGAGTCCAATGGCCCTTGTGCATTCCGGCGCGAGGCATGTCGGGAGCAAGTGACTGTTCGATCGATGTCTTCCCGCGGCGAGTGTACAGCGGCTATGAAGATGTAATCGTTTCTACCAGTGAGTGTTAACGAATATTGAAAATGCTTCTTGAAAGCGTCGAGTCTTCCATAGCAGTCGTGAGGCGTGTTTATAAGTATTAAAATGATAATAATAGTATACTCTATAGGATAGGGAACGCTCGCGTGTCTCGAGTTGCACGCTACGGGCTTAGTTCTATCATAGACAAAGGATACCTCGTTTAGTTGTGCAATAGACGGTTCCTTATTTCGCATTTATTTCTTGGACATATCAAATCAGGCACCAAACGATATAGAGTAAACGAGAAAACGTATATTTCCGATTGTCGTGAACCCGTTTTAAGGAGGTCTTGGATGTAACTATAGAACCTAAAACCCGCCATAGTAGCTTTATATATCTCCATAGATTTAGTAAAAAAGAACTATAGAGTAAAACTCAATTATTTAGTCTTATTTTGCAAAATGTCAAGGTCTCCTTAAAACCTTTTTACTAAGGTTTCTTTAATCGCAGTAAGTTTAAGTAAGCCATTCGATTCATCGGTGTACTCATCGTACCTAAAACTATTTCGTTTCATCCATTTAATGTATATCATGCCCTAACTAACGCTTCTAGATTTAGATAATACGAAATTTGTGGAGAACTTAACGTTCATCATGTCGCCGTTTCTTTGGCCAGGTTAGGGGATCTAGTCCATGATACGGTCGACTGAACATGGTTCTCTAGTGTAATCCTAGGACAAGTATTGTTCTTTCTGTTACTTGCCAGTTCATGCTATAGATAAACCGTAATTACAATAAAGTTCTCTTATAACATTGTGCAGATGTGTTTCATCTTAATAGAAATTTACAATAATTACTCTCATGTTTAAAATGTACACAGACCAAAACCATACATTTGTATAAATATCCCATCGCCTTTCAAATGAAATACTGATAATTTTTGAAGAAAAACAGAAACATTTAAAAGCATATAATTGCAAATGAAAATTACATGTAGAGACTGGCAGCAAAAACGATGTCTCGCTTGAGCAACTTGATGGCCTCGCTGAACTTTCGCTCGAGGTCTACATTGCCGATGTTTATGGCCGCTTGGCAGAGCTGACGTAAAACCTCTTCTAAGCGACGCATGCAACGGATGATTGACCCTAAAAATATATATTCTTTTCAGTTACACTCCAATTCTATATAGCGAATGAAAAGCGCTATTTTTAGAAACGAGATCGAGATCGCCGTGTAG
Source organism: Delias pasithoe (assembly GCA_010014985.3). Taxonomy (NCBI): domain Eukaryota; kingdom Metazoa; phylum Arthropoda; class Insecta; order Lepidoptera; family Pieridae; genus Delias; species Delias pasithoe. The sequence goes on from JAAAKR030166703.1 coordinate 7,880, forward strand.
CGATAGGTGAAATTGTTAAATCATGTTTTGTGACGTAATTTGCATGTGCATACGATATTGCCCAGCAAGCATCACTTGGCCTATACATTGAAAGGATTATTTACTTTACAGGCAAATAAAATCAATCAAATATCACCTCATTGTTATACCCTATATTTTAAGTTACCTTCAAAAACATCCGTCATCTTGCAGATTTGCAAAAAATTGGCTCCTTTAGCCCAGGCATACACCACGTCCATAATGGTGCACTTGAACTTGCCAACGTACTCGTCTTCTACTAAATCCATATTTGCTTCTATAGATACTTTCGCAATACGCCTGGCATACTCCTGAAAACAAGAAGAAATTTCAATCAATTGACATAAATTTTTGCCTTCATTTAGCATATTATTAATTTAGCTCCTGCGCAAAATTGAAACTTAAGTGAAATGGAAAGAATTGAACAAATAACCTGTAACTGCCTCAAAACTCCCTTTAACTCCTCGCCTGTGGCAGAAGCCTGTGTCGAATTCTCGTCACACACAAAGCAACTCACTAGTGAAGCACTTTGCTCAGGTGTCAGTGAATTGAAAACACCGTTGAATATCAACTCTGTTAGTAGTAACTCGTCAGCACTGCGAAATTAAGACAAATTATAAAAAAAATATGATCTTTAAAGTTATTAGAATTCAATATGTTGTCTAATAATTCAAAACAATGAATCCTCTAATGCTAATTAGTCAAAAAACGATATAACTTGGTCTCACTACAGGAATAGGTAACAAGCAACTACAACAACTAAAAAGGAATAAGGTACTAAACACATGTTACGCACCTACTCAGCTCACAAGCGATTCGACCTTTGAGTTCAATAACGTCCGACATAGTACAATATCCCATTCTCCGAAGAACGCGTTTTCGCTTCTTCAGGTCATCCATTTGTAAAATACTCTTTGCTTTCTTCAGTTCACTCTTGGCCTGGTTCAACTCTTCGTACACTTGTTGTTTACTCTCATAGGCTGCTGTCAAAGCTCCTCGATTTTTGTCTGTGTGCAGTGGATGAGCAAATAAGCTAAAAAAAAACATTTATTTTAATTTTCTTAGCCAAACTACTGCATACTCCTTGTGTATTCTAAATTTAGTTTATATTCGATCATAGCAGCCTATGAGTTAAAGATTCATCTTTAAACAGTATAAGTTCGGTATTTAACGTAGTCTATTCAAGTCCATTTTCTTGTAGAAATTAATGTCCCACTGCTTCAGAATATTTTGATAGGACGTGTCTCAGATATTTCCTAGTACAAGATAATAAATGGAATGTAAAATATTGAAACTTACCGATCTTCAAACAATTTAATTTTATCGACACAATCTTTGAAGACTGGCTCGTCAATTTTCATATCCTTAATTGGATTCAACAAAGGTGGTCCTTGGGGAAAGCGTTTCTTCACTTCATTTATCGTCTTCAAAACGGACTTACGACTATCTGAGGGCCTCAAGTCTTTCGGATAGTAAACTCTAAGCGAACTTATTTGATATATAAGTGTATGTAACACTGGTACAACTTCCACGTCACCTGCCTATTAAAAAAAACAATTTGAAAAAAAAGTTACATTAGTAGCTTCAGTAATATAATATTAATGAGATTATTATTATTTTGTTTAAATGTAAAAAATAACTTGATACGGGTGATATTAAACTGAAAATAAATAATTTCAAAGTGTTATCGAGACATTAAAAATGAATAATACACTGCACGTAATGCTCTGAAACACAAAACGACGTCTAGCTTAATATGTTAAGGTAACTTATTTGTGTTGAGTAGTTTACAATAGGCTAGTAATGAATGACGTTAATTGTGACGGAAGTAAAATATACTGCTGTAATACGCTGTTTGTATCGCCCTGTTGAATTTGTAACAAAGAGTGATTTTGCCTCAGCCCTACCTCGCCGGGAGGGCATGGCACGTTGGTTTCGGCTTCAGCTCCAGTGGACGTCTTCACATGTAACAATGTGTCCACGAGTATGACTGTCTCCGCAGTCAGTGGATTCTCGTTATGCCCTCTTTTGCCCTTACCAGTCTTGTGTCTAAAGTTCACTATTATACCCCAATCATATTCATGCTTTTCAGTTTTTATCTGGAATTACATATAATTAATTGTATTAATTTTAAATAGTATATCTTTCTCATTATATCTTCCAATTGGATAACCCAACTTTTATACATAAAATTTCGGAATAAATGCAGCTTTTCGTTATTATGACTAAGAGAGATAAAAGATATTTCTATGTATAAAATACGTATTTTATTCTAACCTTTATAAGTCGTCCGGGTTGCAAAAACGGCTTGAGGTATTCGGGGCGAGTGATAAATGAGCGGAACTGCGCTCCAAGGAGGTCTAATTGCGTACGAAGAGCGCAGTATGACGCTATCGAATGTTCCTGCTCTATGCCTATCGCGTTATATTCCTTTTGCTTTGTTTTTACCCCTGCAATTATTAATTTTTTTACCAAAATTAGCTAAAACAGTAAATTTAAAGAGAGTCATGGCCGAGCGGTCCTGTATCCTACAGATCGTGACGATATCGATTCGTTCTCCGGCCTTAATTGAATTTATAATTTAATGTTGCCGGGCGAATGTTTTAAATGTCTTAGCCTTGAGAGAGCCATACTAACATAAAACATACGATGAGGCACTAATTGAGCCGGCATATATATGTGTGTTCTCATAGGCTCACAAAATACCAGCGTGAAACTGTACTTGTACTGTTTTGCTGAGGGCTCACTCAGTTTTAGCACTTAAGCGGTGTAAGTTGTCCATGGGCGACGATGATCTCTTGTAATAAGAAGACCCGCCTGCCCTTGAATAGAAACTAGAGTAGAATAACTCTTTCACTTAATTCTCAACTTACTCTCAATAATATCTGGAATGGCCGCTTGATTTTGAAACTGGAAAAAACTTCTTTCCAGCATATATTCTGGATTTATTTCTTCCACTCGCAATAAGTTTAACACCTGGAAGTTGTCATTATTATTTTGGTTGTATTAAAACGTTTTTCGCTTTTTTCATTTATAATATGGGGTGCATTATTAGAAATATATTTTCATACAATTTTGTTGGCTATATATGGAATAGAGAGTTTTGATAGATGTTTTTTTACTAACCATATTATACGTAAGATGAAAAGCAGAATTAATAGGGTCAGCTTTACCCTGTACCATACTTTTGACAGTATTGGGAGCGACCTTCTGGTCGATCATCAATATCACTATCCCTTTGTCGTCCAAGCCTCGGCGGCCAGCCCGACCCGACATTTGAATGTATTCACCTGATGTTATCTATTAAAAAAAAATCATTTACAAGAAAATAAAAATTATTTCATGTACAGAATTGACCTCTCTACAAATTTATTATAAGTATAGAAGATAGATATAGTATATCGCAGAAGATAGATATAATATTATTTAATGTTTACTCAGTTTTGACGAATGGGTGATGTTTATTGATTTGGATGACGTATTATGAATGTTACATTTTTGTTCTATAATAGAAATAGGGAAAATCTTTAAAATTCAGTAGTTATGAAAACGATAGCAAACGAGCAGCTGGCTCTCCTAGGATATGTGTTTCCACCCATGGATAGCTATTGCTGGGCGGCGAGTGCGTTGCACTTTTTAAAATTTTGTAAAAGCTTACAAATCTGAAATCTTTTCCATCGAATTTCTGACAGTTAGTAAAAACAACAGTTCTTGCGGGCATATTGAGACCCATAGCGAATGTCTCGGTCGCGAATAGTGCCTAAAACAAAAAAAAATTATATAAAAAATGTTTAGTAACAAACTTTCGTATTAAAACCATTTATAATAAATACTGCATCATGGTATTAAAATCACCAAGTAATTAGTATAAAGAAACGTTAATATTCAAAAAATTGCTAATTCTATTTATTGGCATACCTTTATAAGACCCAAACCGAAGAGAATCTCAATGGTCTCCTTGAGTATGGGTAAAAGCCCTCCGTGATGTATTCCAATACCGCGTCTAAGGAGCGGTATAACATTCTCTACTTGCGGTAATTTTCTGTCTTCCTCAGACAAAACATCCATCGCGTTGTTGAATACTTCATCCACTAATTTCTTTTCCTCAACTAAAATGCATTATAAATTAATTGATTTCTTAATATACATAAGTAGATTTGTTAGATAATGTTTTTTATAAAGTTGGATTAATTATTTTTAAAACAAAACAATTAATGAGACCATTCAGTACTCACTGGTGTTAAAATCCAATTTAGCCATCTGCATTGCATAAAGTTCACAGTCTTTTTTGCTGAAGCTGAATATGATGACTGGGGCAAAATTCCTCTCCATAATCATCTTAACAATGTTAAATATATTTGTATTGTTATTTCCCCCTTTGAACCCTCCACGGCGTCCACGCTGGTCTCCTTTGGCCGCCTCACCAGCATTGCTTAGTACAGCCATGGCTGTGTTGAAGTTGTCTTCTCTAAATTGCCCCTATAAATAAAATTATTTCATTAATTCATACCTTTGAAATGTAAATTAATGGATGGTTTTATCATTCATATTAACAATCACATTCAGGCAACCTAAATAATGACAACACTATAATCGAGGTTTCAAAAAATGGAAAGCGATGTTGTCGATATGAAATGAGATTGCTATAACTTTAAATAATTGTAAAGCTTTAACAAGAGTGATTCAAGTCACTGTGTCTTAAGATTATTATTTTCGCATTCATTTTAAAACACTCATAAAAAACACAAACAAGAGAAATTTTTATTGCTAATGGAAATTATTAATACTCAGACAATATTTGACAACATTACTGGT
>JAAAKR030170083.1:0-12616 GCA_010014985.3 Delias pasithoe
ACGGTTTTGACGTAATTTAAATTTTTTGTAATTAAAAATTTACAATTTTACGGGTTTTTTTTTAAAGTCTGTATTTTTAATTTTTCATTTAATTAGGACAATGTATTCCTGTTCGCAAAAGTGGCATGTAGAAATTAAATATCGCACAAATCACTTAAGCAAACCCATCGTGATTTTTTGCTGGAATGTTACTTTATTTTGCGCTACGTTCCGTCACTAAAAATTCCGCATAAACATCTTATCTAGGGCACAACATGGAAATCTAAATTACCTGCATAAACTTCATGGCAACGTATTTTCTTACATGATCAAGAAATACTTATGTTACAAATCAATCGTTATTTGAAATAATGGTAATTGGAAGAGGTGTTACCATATTATAGTCATAATGTTGATAAAACTTTCGACACAAGCTTACAAAATTGACTTTCGACATCTTTGGTCATACCTATTATAATGAAAATGTTTAACTTTAACATAATATTCCCAATTTTTTATATATGTATTTACAATAGCAACTCTATATTTTTGACATAGTTACTACTTTTAAGGGAATGGTAACCATAATAATATGTACATTTTAATGATATGTCAAATGTCGGTAATAAGTACAAAAATCACGTTGAGTCGATAGTTTATATGTTTAAAGAAATGATTGTAGTTATTCATTTCGATGTATTTGCGTTCTATTTTATTATTACAAAATAGAACAAAAGCTATTAAAAAATAACTAAACGACTAAAGTAGTTGTAATCTATTCAGTACCAACTAGCCCATATAAAATGTTTTAAATGCATTTGGAATTTACACGAATGTTATTATTCTTTCCTGAAAAATTCAATAAAAATTTCAATTAATTTATTTCAAAGATCACGTTATTATTAATACTATCCCACGTTATATATTCAACAATTTTTTTTTATAGGTAATTGTTTATTGATTACAGATTTGCATTTAAATTGAATCATAACAATCATATTATTTGCCTATAAATGTGAAATAATAGCAGTGAAACGAAGAATAAATATGTACTTCAAATAAATTATTCTGATGTTTGCTAAGTATCTATAGTATTATCCTTAGAAACTCAAAAATATTTATTTTCCAAAACTATTCTCTAGTATCTGACACGTTTTAGCATACGCACATTTTCACTTTGTAGTATTAGGTACGTCGATTTAATTATTATCCTTTATTCAACACAATATCAACGGACAGCCACGCCATTTATTGTGACCAGAGCATTAGGGCCTGTGGGTTCAGGTTCGTATGCTGAGTCAGTATCACTTCGTCGCCCGTAAGCAGAGTTTTCTGCAAGACTTCCACTGTAAGGCGAGTCGTATAGATTATCTGTCACGTGGTCGTATAAATTCCGGTTGTTTGTATCGTGCAGAGAAGCGTAACTCATTACTGCTGCGTTTTGATCTTCTTTCCTTTCAGCACCTTCAATGTTTTCGGTGTTCTTTATAGGTGTAGCTTTTCGACTGGAAACATAAAGTGCCTAGTTAAAATATCTACAAACTTATTACCTCAATCAACTTCACTGAAGTCGCTGAAACTCCGAGATAGGCGATGCCAAATCGACTAACCACTTCACACCGTGCCATGTCACTGTGAGGGAATCCGCCAAACGATTAAGGAGAGCTCAATTTTCAAGTATTAATATTAACCTTAGGTTAATATTTATATTATAAATAATAAGAAAGAAATTAATAAATTCGTTTAAGAACGTTAAAGTTGCGCCGTGAATTGAATATTTGTAAAAAACTTACAGTCTTAAATAAATGACGCCTAGTAACATGAGTAAGAAGAGCACAACGCCGCAACCAACGCCAACGCTCAATGGTAGAGTCCCACTTTCAGCTGCTTCGTTCTTAGCGAGTTCACAGCTAGGCTCCTCGCCTGACCACTTCCCATCTTCTAGACACTTACGCAGGAAGGGTCCAACCCTCTGATATTGCGGAAGACAATGGTACTCTATAGAACTACCAAATAACGTTGAACTATTCGATATAATAATGCGTCCATTTTCCATAATACCAGGAGATTTACAATCGATAGCTGGAAGAAAAATGTGTTATTTAGATATCGAAAAAAAATGAAATAGCTATATTATAATATTTTAAGTATTTACGTTATAAAAAAAATATGATAATGACGAGATATACAATTGGTGACGCCGCGCGCCATTCCACTTGTTTACAGTACACACACCCTTACACTTATAAAATGAATGAAAGCTTTTAGAGTATTGTATTTTTTTATACCAAATTGGGCAACGGAGAAGGCTGGTCTCCTCTATGGTACGAGCTTACCGCCGCCCATGGATAACCGCGCCACAATTCGCGCTTTTGTTGTGTTGTCGGCTTGTTACGCCGTACGTGGTATAATTTCAAGGACCTACGATATCCTTACTCACTCGGAGAAACACAATACAAACAGTACAAGTACTGTTTCACATTGAATATTTTGTGAGTTCATGGTGTCACTTCGTACGAGTCGGCCCAATTACTTGTGTTATAATTTGCTTCAGCGTTTCTACTAGTGCAAAATCTAATTAATAATTGTGTTTTCTATCACTTACGAAAACAAACAGGTGGTGCACCACTCCATTGGCCCTTTGGTAAACAAGTACGGGTCTGGTTACCCTTTAAGCTATAACCTCTTTCACATCGGTAATGAGCCTCTCCGCCGACACTTAGAGTTGACGTCACAACAACGAGGCTTACGCTATCCTTAATCTGAATCGATGGATCGTTACATGTTATTTCTGCAAAAATATTATAGATACGTGTATAATATATGCATAATATATTATACACTTAGTGCATATATGTCAAAGTTTATCTTATTAATGGTGTTTGAGCCGTTTTTTTATTTTATTTAATATTGAACACGTGGCCAAAATATGCCTTAGTTACTAACACAAAACATGATAAATGTAGCCACGCGATACATATATAAATGTCGACCGCTTGTTGGTTTTAAGCTGTTAGGAACAAGATAATTGACAGACACAACTCACCTTTGCAAACCGGTGCTTCAGAACTCCAGGTGCCATTGTCTTGGCACAGTCTTCTCGAAACACCATCTAGCTGCCAATACTCGTCACATTCATAAAGAACTGCCGCTCCGTAATAAGTAGCATTAGTTGCTAGTGTTACTTTGCCATTTTGCAATCGAGGCGGGTTCCCGCAGTCAACGTCTGACAACAAGAAGCTAAAAGGTCATATTTACAAGCAAATATTTGTGAAGAAATTTGTAAATTAGGTTACAGATAACTTTTGCAGTTTATACATTGGAAAAAAATGCACCAATATGCTTTTCGTATGCCATATGGAATTTCATTTGCGGAATTCATTTTATTATTGTTACGAACAAAAACAGGTGCAGTTAAAATTTATAACCGTATACAAAGCCGTCCTAATTTTATGGTAGACTATAGACTCACATTGACAACGAGGTGTAACACCGCTCCATTGGCCGTTATCCTCACACGTGGACAAGCTCTCACCGACAACCTTGTAACCTCTTTCACAGCGATACTTTACTAGAGCACCGATCTGGTAGGTTTGATGGGAACTAGCAGATGTCCGAATGAGCGTACGGCCGTGAATACGGTCATTACCAGTGACTGACACGATGCTATTTTCAGCCACAATTGGCTCTGGACATCTTATTTCTGCGAACAGTGAATCGAACCGTTGACCATTGACAATTTATACAAGCTTAATTGATTGTTAGTGTTGAAATTAGAAAAATGAATACATAATTATATTGTCTATTTGTCCGCCGCGTCAATTGTATCGTCTTTAGGGATGAAAGAACTTCGATATTATTTAGTTTTACGATACCCGGTTACGTATCTGATGACTGGGTGACTGTTTTAGCACTGACTCTTTTTTTAATACTTTTTTAATGAAAACTCTAGCAAACGAGCAGAAGGCTCACCTAGGATAAGCGTTCCTGGGTGTTTCCATTGGTTATGGGTGCATTGCCGCATTACCGGCCTTTAAGGGATAGGTACGCTATTCTTTTGAAGGTGGCCACCTCGGTCCCTAATGGAAGAGCCATTCTGGAGCTTAATCGGTCAGTGGAATGCCAGAAACACCACCAAAGCGGAGATTGCGTAGTGGATGTCCACGGGTCACATAATACTAAAAACCCATTAACCCAGAGCGATGCAGTAATAATTGATTATACTTGCCTTCGCATCTCGGTGAATATTCGCTCCACTGAAAGGTATCCAAGCAAACCCGTCTTACGGAGCCTACGAGTCGGTAATTATTAGTGCAAGAGTACTGTATCACGCTGCCCAAGTGAGTAGTACCGTTCAAGAGTTCAGCCATACCGTAAGGTATTGTTGCAAGCTTACCACAGTCAATGTCTGTATATTAAAAAAATGTTTTAATGACTACCTACTAAGTTTCAGTTAATTTCTCAAATGTTCAATAATTTTCTCGCTTACGTAAAATCATATTCCAAAAGTGAGATAAAACATTTGAATTAACAAAGTATAAGAATATTTGTAAGTATGGAAGATGTTTTATTACTTTTACCAGATCACGCAGTAATTGTTTCCAAGAAGACTTCATTTACTTATTTTGCAAGAATTTTTCATAACGAAATTTATCATTTCATTCGTTTAGTTTTCGGAGAGATAGGCAAAAGTGATTAGCAATCTTACTGTGTAGCAAATATTTATTAGTTTAGCTAAATTATTAAAAGTTTAACTAAATAACTTTATTTGACTGGAAGATATGTATACATATTATACTTCTGAAACACCGCAGCCTATATTCAATTATAGATGAGACTACTCGCGGTTGATTAGATCTGTTTATCGATAAAAATTAATTAGGTACATACATTCGCAATTAGGGGATTCCCCAGACCATTCACCATCCGGTTGACATATTAAACTTTGCTCGCCGACCAATTTATGCCCTTTCTCGCAATGAAAATCGATAGTTGAATGCACATTATAATCATACGCTTCCATATAACCACCAGTCGGAACTTCCGGGGTGTCACATGTTATCACTGGAAAAGATATTTTAATTCACGCTATATTCAGTGTCAGAATAATATAGAATATATTATAGTTGGTATCATGAAGCTTACATTCACATGTTGGTATGTCATGGGACCATTTCCCATCTCGGTTGCATGTTAAGGTCTCAGCTCCAGCTAGCCAGTAGTCGGCTTCACAGTTAAATTGTGCGAGAGAGCGATAGGTGGTTGTGCCGTTGAGTAACTTAAACGATCCCTTATACAATTGAGCTGGAGTGCCGCAATCGACGTACTTACAGGAAGGAGTATTCCCACTCCATACTCCTCCGAGAGTACATGTCACCGTCTATAACATAAACATCAATTACAAGATATTTTTTTTTAGGTAAAAGTAAGTAATATTGCATTTTAAATAATACATACCGACTGTCCAAAAAGAATAAATCCATTCTGGCAAGTGTACGTCGCTAAGGAACCGGCTTTGTGCCCGTCGGCAGACACAGTAGCTCCAGCTACAGGTGGTGGTTCAGGGCACCAATCGAAAAGACATTTGGGTGCCTCTCCATCCCAGATTCCTTCGTCTCCACAGACTCTCTCGGGCTCCCCAATGAGCGTATAATTCTCTCTACAAGAGTAAGTAGCTCTGGCCCCATGTGTCGTGCGGTCGTCTACTAATTTTACTTCACCGTCTTGAATTGTGGTTAAACCACCGCAGTTCACATCTGAGGCAATAGATGATATTTTTATGTTCAATGTAATAAAATGCAAATGGCAAAACTACTCTATTTAATATTTCCTATTACAAATAAAACCATATTTAATAAGTTGATAAATGAAGTTAATAGCGAAAATATATAGTTTGTATGCACGATTTTAATATTGAGCAATTTCTAAACACTAAATACATGTCATAAAATAGTTAATATTGAGTTGGATGAGATCATTATATCGTTAAAGCGGCGTAAAAAGCCGGCTACGCAACTAAAGCGTGGATCGTGGCGCGGTCGTCCATGGTCGGCCGTGATCTCTTATCACGTTGCAGACCCGTCTGCTCTGTTGCCCACTAAACCATAAAATAATAATTATGATACTTACACCTACAACTGGGTGCTGCACCTGACCAGAATCCATCCTTTTTACACTCTCTTGTCTTATCGCCAATCAGCATGTGGCCTTCTGGACATTTATAAGCTATCAGGGCATCTACTCTGTAACTGCTCCCTTCGATGGTGGTGTTTAGAAGTTTATCGGGACTTCCACAAGATGGCGGCACTAGTAACACAAACAAGGTATTATTATAAGCAACCAAAAAAACAAACACTTGTAGTTTCAAGCTTACACAAAATATATTCCGTATAGAAAGTGTTGTCAAATATTTATTTGACAGTACTTTCCCTATAAAGCGAATAGCAGATTATATGGACAACATTGGGATAGCATTTCTTTAAAACTGCATAATAAAACATCAGCATAGAGTATAAACTCATGAATATTATAATTAATATTTGCTTCGGCATGGTCGGGTAAACAAAGATAATTATTTCTGAAATGTTTCACATTGATTTACTTTCGCTTTGCTGGCTATGTGAACACAATATACCATTCTCACAAGACAACTATTTTTTTATCATTTGAGATATGCTTGAATGTGTGGTGACGCATTCGTATTTTATAAATTTAGACCTTTTGCGTTGCGTTTGAATTTCGCAATTGCAATATTTCCTTAATTATTTAAATTTTCTTATCTATTCTACATTTAAATATTTATGATAAACAAACAACGTTTTAACAATTTTGCGAGATAAAACAAAAGTTCAAAAAATTGAATATATATAAAATATTAAATTTGCAAGTGGCGTAAAGTTCAGACGCCTAAAATTACCTTTTCCACATAGCTCAAACAGTCGCAATTGCGTTATTAAGTAATGTTATAGATATGTACCTATTAATGAGACACTCACGGTACTGGCAGATCCAGTGCAAATAGTCCAGTTTACAGCCAACATCGTTCCACAGCCAGGCTCTACCGCCATCCAACACAGCACAGTTTTGTTCGCCATTGTAGTTGTTTGGCTGATCCTTTCCCCACGTTGGTTTAGAGACTATTTCACCTTAAAATCATTTTGTATATTAATGTACATAGGATAACAATGCCTGTAGGTACGTAAATGTACGTAAATTGATATATTATTTGTGTTGTATATTAAAATAGAACTTACCATCTACCCATTTCCATGTTCTCGAAGTGAGACCGGGCTCTTTTTGTGCTCCTATCCAAACCAGTTGCGTTTTCAATTGTGACTTACGTCTTTCTAATTCTTGAATAAGATAACTCGAAGTTGCGCCCTGTTTTAAAAAGTAAAACCGTTATATAGTCTCAACAATACGTTTTAAATGTTTAGGATGGGAATGTGCATTTAATAAATATTATTTTAAAGAAAGAAAGCACGCAAGAACCGGCGGTGATTTAAAAGGCTTACATGAAAACCGTTTATTAAGTCCCCTCCGTGAGACTGGCATTGTTTTCTGGCATCATCGAACGATGCCCCTTTGGCAACATTAAATTCATAGCAGGTTCTGGAGAAAGCGGCTAACTCTATGTCTGCTGATGCACCGAGGGGCGCACATCGATCGTTAGAGAATTCTGTTAAATCATTTATTATATGAATTAAACTAATATTAAGTTTATATTTTCGTCTAATAATTAATTGGTCAACTGTAAAATAATTTTGTTTTACCTACATATTGCGACAAAAAATAAGTTTTGTAACAATATATAAACTATACATTAATTTATATTATATTATAAACACAGTATGACAAATATTATTTCACACAATAGGCTCTATATGGCATGTTGCATTTTGTTTGTTTAGGTAATACTTACCCTCGGTTGTGAATACTTCAACTTCGCATAGCGACAGCGACCCTTCAACTCCGACAAGTTGAAGAAACACATGTTGTCCGATGAGCGGTCTGGCACATGTGAACGTCTTTGTTATACCTTCATCTGTTACAAAATATAAAACCGTCAGGTTATCGTCAATATTAAAACTACTGTGATTTTTATGGGAAACAATATCTTAATGTATTTCTATTCAGTATAGATTCACGTATAGAGTAAAAATAAATAAAGATTTTGTATTAATGCTATAGAAAGAACAAAAGTATTCTAAGATTATCTTAAACCATGAAAATGCTGTACGGAATATATCTTATTTCTGTTTATAGTTTCGGTTCGTTTGGGCCGTTCACTCGTCCAGCTTACGTCAAGGTCATCTTAACAATGGGCTTGGCTTCTAGCTTCCTACTCGACAATAATAAACGATTAGAGTTATTGCAGCCATGTTCCATAACCCATATGGATGGACGCATCATCGCTTAATTCGTATAAGCCGTTTGCCGACAATTAGCAATTATATAGGCTTTTATTATCTTGACAACAACTGTTTAATTTTAATTGATGTAAGGGGAATAAGTTTAAGCATCAGTCTTGTAACTATTGTCATCATTAGATTTTCTAAGAAATGTAGATATAACCATATTATTTTAGTATCCATAATAATATAACAGAACATATTCGAACTCTGTTATGGTAGGATGAAATTCATTTTTGACAATTATACCATATTTGGTCGTGCTAAAATTTTTAAAATAAAAATTCATTATTCGTTTATGATACTTATAAAATTACATCAATTAACTGGACAATTTTGTTAGCGTGGGAGAGGTTTAACAGCAATTACTATTAAGAATAGCAAGTAAGATGAAGAAATAAACAAAAGACGAATTTTAAAAACTGAGTTATCTATTATATCGAAAGCCTAACTTATAAAAATATATTTAGAAGTTTTTTAATGAGCAATGTCATAATTTAAACAGCCTCGGAGCCTGGTTTAACGTTTTAATGTTTTAAATTTTAAACCGAACCGTTTTTTCACGTCCTATTAGCAAAATAAAGCAATGAAATACCAAATAAGAGGATGTTGCATTCAAATTTGTTCCTATCATTTATAATCTTCACGTATAATTGTATCTATTTGGACTGTACACTTCCCAAGAGTTCTTGGACTAATTAGTCAGTCTATGTAACGCTTTAGATATTAGGTTACGCAAAATTACTCTTTTAATAATATAATTGACGTGTGAGCGGTTCACTGCGCACTGTTAATATTCAAATTATCTATGAATTATGCAAGCTTTGATATTTTAACGCTTTGCTTATTGACGTAATCTTATTACTAGCAGGTAATGGATGAAGGCGAAACAAACTATAGAAAAGCTTCTGTGTAAACAAAACAATTATTTTTATAACGAAACGTCTTGAATGAAAAAATAAAAGCACGAATTTTGTTTCTGAGTAATTTATTTGCATGTAGTCGAAAAATTCTCATCCTAAAAATCCCGCAAGTGCAAAATCGATGAAAATCTTAAAGTCAAATTTAAGGTCAAGGCTACATATTGAATGAAGTGAGCTTTATCTATGTTGCTAACTGTGATAGAGAGACGAGCTAAACATTAGCCTGTTTCTGCACCGGTTCTCAAGTAAGCGCTCGGAGTGAGAGCCTGTGAATAACGCTTTCCACTTTCTTCTCATTGATGGGCGCTACCGCTGATTTCATTCAATGAAAATGTTCATTTTAAGCCAAATAAAATTGTAATAGACGAAGAAATAATAAGAAGATATGGAATCAGCAAATATCTACATACCTACTTAATACATTTGTGCCAATCTTTTGTTTTCTTAGACGCTACGAGCTTCTTTTATAAGTCCACTGAGATTTGCGAAATGCTTTTGTAAAAATGTTATTCATTTTTGGTTATTGCGGCTAGGTTGATATCATTATTTTTAAATATATCCTAACACTTTCTGTACTATACTTATGTATAAAACATTTTTTATAGATATCAATATTCCTTTATTAATATTTTAACTTTTAAAAACAACAGTTGAACTGGTTACCTAAGAAGGTGGTTGAGTAATAACTACCTTTAGTAATAAATATTGAGTTCGTAAACAGAATTGGATCGCTTTTGGCGTAACTGTTAATTGTGTTTATGTATTGTTCTCGAAAATAGATTATTACAGTTGTGTTAAAACTGAAAAATATTGACCTATTTCACACATTGCTCAACGTACGATAAAAGATCGTGCCATGGAAATATATTATACTTTACTGATACATATATATTTTACTTATGAATTTTTATCTCTCTAGCTGTTCCAATAAATGTTAAATTACTGGCAATATTTTATTTGATGTTCATCGAGCGACGCGTGAGTGTTTGAGCCACAAAGCAACAAAAATAATTATAGCAATTGATTTAATTGTTATTTTGTACTCAATAAATGTTTACATCAATGAGTACGGACACGTGCGGAGTGAATTAATTACCAATTGTTCCAGGAAACCACGCGCACAAGGGATTCCTCTGTAGATCAGTGCTACTGTTACCAACTCGAATCTCGAGATCTTGTAGAGGTTGGTGACCTACGAGTAAAATAAAATACCGTAAGTATGTTTCTTTTAAGGATGTAAATATGAAATTTTTACTGTGGGTCATATAAACATTCTTGAAAATTCGCTTATTTTATAATTTATTCCAATTCATATAAGGTCGCTAAAGACACTGAGTCTTACGTGTTTTAATGTCAATAAAAAAGAAAAGGCCAAATATAAAGTCCATAAATATTTAAAACTAAACTGTCACAGAATCAATTTAATGAAAAACAATGACTGATCAGATATTAATAGCTTAGACAGTGCAATCAAAGGCACTGTTTGATTAATACGATTAACTAGGACATGTGTCATGTAAATCTTACCACAGCAGCCTCTAGTGGTGACTCTGACGACTTTGACAGCGTAATGTCTCAGGAGATCGACTTGCCACCACGGTGAAGCCTCTCTCTGGGTCTCAGTGCATCGTTTCCCGTCGTGCTCTGTCGTCTTTTCGCCATCGTTGCCGTTACTGGCCATACCCCCTCGTACGGTTGTTGATTGATTTGCTGGTTTACGAAACGCAACATTTGTACCTATATGGAAATCGAATATTAAAACAAACTAATATTCCTTTATTAATTTAAAACTAGTTCAATTTATCAGAGCTATTAATCAGTAAGTAGGTATAGCTTTTAACAAACTAATTTAATGCCTAAGCTGCGACGTAGAGTCACTTTCAATATACATAATTATAAATCGCTATCAAATAAAAATAAACTATTCGACAACTTCATATGTTTGTGACCTTTGCTTGCAATGTAAATGTCTAACATTTTTTACATCAATTGCGCGGTTGCGAATGGGTAAATAACATTAAATTGAAATTAAGATTAATTATTATATATAATGGATATGATTCTTTCCTCGATATTTCAAATTATGCTATGCAGAACTTTAATTAATTATAATTAGGTTCTCTGCAAGCGAACATAAAATATTCAATAAGAAGAATCACACAATTGATACAATTTATATGTAACATTTTATTACTTATCTTAAATATTATTTTATAAGATATTAATATTATTATTTAATATCAAATTAATAGTAATATAACGGTCACTCGTATCATGAATAAGAATGAAATGTCATTGGTATGTACTCTAACTAGGCATAAGGTTATCCATAGTTTTTTACGTACCACAAAAGGGTGAATCTCCTTTCCAATCACCTCTCAGGGTACATTCTTTCTGGTGCCCTCCAAAGAGCTCGTACCCTTCATCACATTCGTATGTAGCCAGGGTACCTGGCGCTAAGTCATTACTAGAAAGTAATACTCTTGCATTTGGTGGCACAGCTGGATGACCGCAATGTCTATCACCTAGTGAACAAAAAATTATTTTGTTAATACTTTTTCGTTGGCATATACCCAGCTATAATATTTATATAGTTTATCGAGGATATTGTCTCATCGTGTCAGATTCATTAGTACTAGTTACCATTAGCAGACTACCTAATATGACAGAATTTTTCATGACTGCAGCATAACGGTACGCATTTTATAAATGAAATTGACTTATCACATTAACTCCAACCCCACTACTTTTAAAATAAAAGTATTCCATCTCGTTTTAGCTACAACAATTGCACTCTATGTCAAGACAGTAACTTAATATTTAAACAAAATTTCATATAAATCAGCAATATTAGAGAAATTGAAAATTTAGGTAAGGTTATCATATCGTCGTTACTAATAAAATCTTAATATTTTTATTCTATTTATAAGATCATATTACTATTAAACCAATTTTGGCCTCATACAATTAAAATAAAATATACAAAAGCTGAAGATAATCCTAAAACTGAATGTAAAAAAATTAAAGTGGAGATACATGAAAAGGATTTTGACATTATTAACATTAAGTAGACAACTACTTAAATACGTGTTAAAAAGTTAAATTGTACGCATTTACATACACCTATAGATTATGAACATTGGCTTTCTTTAGTTACTTCATTGGACGCAACTAAAATATTAATGAGTACTGAAATAATATGTTTATCGGCACGTGGTAAGTGGTTGTTTGTTGCGTAACGCTACAAATACTTATATTGAATATGTACGTAATAATATCGGGCTTGAGAAACCGTTGACCAAA
>JAAAKR030170406.1:0-12604 GCA_010014985.3 Delias pasithoe
AATTTGCAATTTGAAAAAACCTCTATTTATAGGGCTACTTTTAATATACAAAAGAGATTAAAAGACATTTAAAAATTAATGTTTATTTTTTTAGCAAAGAAAACTATCGAAATTAGAAAAATATAAGACAGCTAAATACTTAAGCCAAAAATTTTTATTTGATATTTTTTTGTTTTTAAATATGCAAATAAATTGCATTTTAAGATAATTAAATTTTGATGGGTTTTCGAAATTCACCCTTTAAAAAAGGAGATGTGAGATTTATAATCCCAGTAAATGTTTAACAACTACAATATTTATAATATTTCAAAATTAAAGGTTTATTAAAATTAATAATAATACTGTTAAAATCAGTACAACAAAAAAATTAACCATCGTAACTTTTTACTCTTTTATGCTTCATTTTAACTAAGAATAAGACATTGAGAAATATAATGTTGTATTTAGCTAGTTCTTTGATAGATAATTTACCCATTGTTGAATTATCTACTTTTACCAAAGATTCTGTGTAAGGAGGAAAATTTTCGTTTGTAGTATCATTATTACATAGGAAAGAGTTATTCGATGATTCTAATGTTTGATTATATTCAAGAATATTTTTGACTTAATCAAATTATGTTTACAATCAAAGGAATAACTAAATTTTAATGCATACAGCTTAAATCATTCTTACACCAATCTCGAAGTTTGTCAGCACTACAATTTTTTTCGTCACTTTTTTTAACAATTTTTAAAGTCTTTTAGATGTTTTTTTAGAATTTGTAAAGTCTTATTAATCTATTTAGAGGCCTGAGTAACAAATTTCTACAGGTATCAATCTAACTAGTATCATCATTAATATTTTCAAGATCAAAAAGTGTACAAGTTTCGTCATATTTAATGTTTTAAAGATATTCATGTGCAAAATTTATATCGCACTAACACGCTATATTTATTTAATAAGATTAACAGTTAGATTTTTTTATTTTTTAAAGTATTAAATTGAGTATTTCTAATCGCACTTTTAAAAAGTAGACTAAATGACACGCGATGTTGTGTAATGGTTAAATCTAAAAGATAAATATATTTTTTTCTAATAAAACACTTATAATTTTCATTAATTTCATTTATACCCATTACGTTCTGTTTTTTCAAATGCTATCTCTTAAATCTTTTTTTTTGTCTTTTTTATAATCATCTTCAGATTATTTTGTATCTCGAATAACATATTTTCATTATTATATTCTACATTACTACTTAATTTTTGTATTCCTTTTACCTCGAATACTTTTTTTGAAAGTTGAATACCGTTAGTCCATAAACAGGGTTAAATGTCAAAATATATAACTGGTATAAAAAAATTATAATTTTACATCATTAAAAACTAAAAAAAAATTTAAGTTGTGTTTATTTTTATAATTAATAATATAATTTTTTATGACTAGAAATTGTACAAAGCTTACTATATTAGAAGTCTTCCATTTACAAATTGTTTTCGTAAAAAGAAATCTTTAGACTATGATATAATTTTATTAGTCATTTATTGATAAATACACTTATATCGAATGATGACATAAAATGGCATGTTTAAAAACACAACAATATTAATATTAGATATTGATAGTCGTAAACATATTAAACAAAGATGATTTAATCATATTCTTTGCATATTTCACAAAAAATAGACAATGTTTTCTCTACCTAGATTTTACTTAAATACACATAATGAATTAAATTCCTTTAAATATTCTTTTTGGCTCTATTTCTACAATAAGATTGTTTTAAAATTGCAATATTGATGTGTATATAATCAGTAGAACTTGAGCTGACATTTAAACAATTAATCAAAAATCTTAATTTTTAGTTTTTAAAAAAACTCATTGAGATAGTCTATAGTTGTATTCTAGAATTTAACATTCATAAAAGGTTTTATTTTTTTTATTTTTAAAATTGCATACGAAATTTGAATGTTATAAATCAAAATATGATCCATTACAGTAAACAAAATTATTTAAGTCTTGTTTGTTTATATTTTAACAAGCTTATTAGATAATATATCGAGTTGTTTGACTATAAGTATTAACTTTTCATCAATTTTATTACATTCGTTTGTCAAGGTTTTTATTTTCTTCGTTCTCATATCTAATTTAACATAAAACTTTTACTTAATTTTTAATTTGTATGGTATTATAATTTTCTCTACATATATATATTGGCTACATTTTGCTAGACAAAGTTGAATCTTTAAAATTTTTATTTTATGTATTTTTTAAAAACTAAATGATTTATAAAATAACAACACAACAAATATTTTTATAAAAGATAATACATATTTTTTTTATATCAACAAATTTTTCTAAGGTAAAAGAATTTATACTCCTTTTATTGCAACGACCTGATAGTCATTTGCTACTATATGATTTTTGTCCAGTAATAATGTTCAATGCTTGTCAAATTATTATTAACATTAAAAACATTAAGAGAATTTACTTTGTATTTATTCATATTATTAATAATTATCTTTTGTGTTTAAAAACATGACTGTGACAATCTGGCTGAAATAACTGTAAGAATTAAATCTCACATCCTTCATTCATTTTTGTTTTGAATTCTTTCTTTAGAACAGAATTTAATATACTATATATCTAAAGATGTTAAATCATTTAAAAATAATAAACTTAACTTCATTTTAAATCATAACTGTGTAACGCAAGAAAAAAAAACGTTTTATCAGAAGATCTTTGAGCTTTGACAGTTTTGTTAGCAATAAATCTTTTGAAATGTCTATAACACATGAAAAAAATAAAATCTACCTACCTATAAAAAATATCATCAAATTAACCAAAGTTCCTTTAAATCCTTACCTTTTCTTAACTCTCCGAAAAGTTTTTTTTTGTAAGTATCCTGACTTTGTATTGTAAGGTTTATCTTTCTCAATAGTTCGTTTAAATTCTGAGTAAATTATGTTATCTATTATGAATTTATTTGTTTTACATTCTATTTTTTTAACTCGTTAAAATATTTTTTACTAATTTTGAAGTGGAATATATAATTAAAGAAGATTATATTTTTTGATTCATTAAGTATGCTTAGAAACAAAAATTAAAGTGTAATATAATAACTTATATATTCATAGTCAAAAACATATTTTTTACTAATAAGTCATATACATGTAAATATTTTAGTTTATACATAGGCAACGCTAAAATGGCTGGTAAAGGCTTGTTTTTTATTTGTTTTGCAATTAAAAATTGAATAAAAGCAACACGTAACATTTTGTTAAATCAAAATAGTTATCATTTTAATTATTTATAACACGTAAATATAGCATTATCATTAACAACCTATAATTTAAAAATTTTTTTATCATTGTAAAATGATTTTAAACAACTTCTCATCGACTATATAAAAATTTCGTCACTGATTATCTAAAATACTTACTCATTTTACTAACATTTCTCTCTACGTCTACAATTGTGATAGGAATGTAGACAATACATTAAAAGTCTCTACAAGTAATACATATTTCAAAACATTAAAATAGTAGATCGTTTTTGACAGAAGGCATTCTAAAATTTCAATTAACTTTTTGTTTCCAATTTTGTGTCTATATTTCTTATAATTTTAACTTGCTTATCTCGTAATATATTTTTTTGGAGTTAGACCAAATAATCTAATAAAAGCTAATTAATTTAATTTTTGTAAAATTACTTAAAAACTCTTCTAAAACAAAAAAAATATTTTTTTTTGTAATTAATATGCTAAACTCTAAACAATAAAAAACTTTAATTGCATTACTTGTAAACACTTTTATAACAATTAAAGCCCTGTATGTCATCTTGTGATTTCATAAATTATGGCAAATTTAACCAACTATTTATTTAAAAAAATTTTTGATTTTCATTTTTTTTACATAAGTCTTTTTTTAAATTACTTAAACAGAGTTGTTAATATGTTTTTTTATAAAAGTTGTTTACAATATGATGTATCATATGAGAAAGACATGTTATACTTTAATCTAAAAATATATTTTTTGATACTACAACGGCTTAAAAGCATTTGGTGCAAAATCAAAGGATCAAACATAGCTTCTTAAATCAATAAGAAAATCATGTAAATTAGAAATTAATATTATAATTATATATCTTACTTTCTATATTTTGTTTTATTGTGTTAAACAGTACGTAGTATACCAGTTTATAATCGTTTTATATCTATACAATTACCTTTTAAATAAAGTAGAGTTTTTTCGAAACATCAGTTGTCTCTTCTAAAATACTTCATATTTTCGTTTCTTCAATGTTTAAAAATTTACCTATATTTTTTCATAAAAGTCTTGTAAATGATATATATAGTATGATTCATATACTATGTCTTTCCAGTATAATATTGTAAACTAGATGAAAAACTAAGATTTTTACAATTTTAACTTGAGGAATGTTTGCCGAAGAAAACGATTCATTAAGTTGTTTATCAAAATTTAAAACTTCTATATAACATATACTTTAAAGTATAATTTTTTTTCTTTGGTCTAAATTTGATAAATGGGTCTTTACGGTCAAGTGCTTGTTTCATATTTTTACCTTGATTTTAATTTTAAGTTATTTTTTTCACATACAACGAAAACAAGTTTTTATCAATTTTAACGTGGGATTATTTCCTACAAAATTTTTAAGTGCATAAAAAATTAAAGTATTTCAAATGAAGGCTATAAAAAAAACTTTTTCCTAATTTTTTACATTTGTTTCAAAATACCGCAGGTTAAAAAAAGCATTTTTAAGACATAAACCGGCGAAACTATTTTTGTTGTTTTTAATCACGATTTTAGTAATAAGGTAATTTTATACACAAAAAATTTGTTAGTAATGTATAAGCGTTAAAAACATGAAATCAAACAAGCAAGATTCAAATAAATATTTTTGCGTCAACACCTTAATTCTTGTAATCTATACTTCACCTAAACTCTAATTTTTTAATTTTTATAAGTTTATATCATTTTGCAAATTAAATTATTATTTTTAATATAGCTTGCATAGTAATTTGTGATAATAACATATCAAAACAAAAGTATGTTAGTTCCGTGTAATAAACAAATTAATCGTCTAAAACTTATATGTGCAAATTTTGGAATAATATTAACTCAAATTAACAAAAGTTATTACATATAAAAAAATTTGAAAGTATTAGTTGTTAATGTTTGATACTTCGCAGAGTTAAATTAATTTCAAAAATTTTAAAGGACTAGTATAAAACCTTATAAAATACAGATTTAGTGAGGATTAAATTTTTATTGGTTAAAAATATTTAAAAGAAAGAAAATGTATAATTTTGTAAAACAAGCTATGTTTAATTTAATTAATAGTTTGTAGCAAGATAAATAAAAGTTAATGAGAACAGTATCAACAATTGTAAGCGAAACTTTTATTGTAAATAGAAGAGAACTAAGATTTATATTCTTGTGTAAAGGTAGTAATTTTGATTAGTCTGTTATTAAATTATGCTATGGCGAGATGTAAAAATATATTTACTTGTTCATTAAAAAACCAATAAAATTTTATTTGGTATTTAAAAAAATTAAAAAACAAAATTATTTGGCTAAAATGTTTAATATATAAACATTAAAATATATGTTTTTTTTAAATAAAAATGTCATAGAAATTTAAAAATTTTTTAAATATGTAAATTTCCTAAAATGATGTTAATTAAGTAATTAACATATAACCCGAGCAATAAAAAATTGTTAAAATGTTCATAATGCCAATAAAAACTATAATAATTAAGTAATTTTACAAAATTTTAAACGTATCTAGTAATAGAAATAAATCATTAAGAGAAAATATTATAAAATTATGCAACATACTTAAAAATGTTTTGCCTTAGTAAGTAGTTAGATTGAGGATATTAAAAAAATTAAAAAGTGATTTTATTTATATAAATTTGAAATTGCTAGATCTATCAAATGATTTTTCTTTTTGTTTTACAAAGCTTTTTTTAAAACACTTATTGTGTTTACTCTTTACAAATTTGTTTGATTATCGTATCGATCGTAATGTCTTATTTAAAACAAATATCATACCTTTAGAATACACCAATAATGTAAAGTCCTATAGCTTTATATAAGAAATTTAATAAAAACATAAGGAGCAGTATATCTGACAATTTTTGATTTAAAAAGCTTTTCTAGCATAGGTTAAAATATAATATATAAAAATAAAAACCATTATCTCAGTTATAATATCGATATATTTTTTAAGGACTCTTTTAAATACAGCAAATCTCAATAACACAAGTATTAATGGAAAAACGAACAGATCTTCTGTTTTCAGGCTGATATTTTAAATAATAATCAAAGTATTTTTGCATTCAAGCTGTAAAAAATAATGCGTATATATTACTGTTTATATAAATTTGATTATATAAAAAATGCATATTTTTAATAATGTATAATTTTTAAGAATCATACTAAATGAAAAGATATATATCTATTAGATTCTAAAACAATGAGTAAAAATTAATAATTCAAATTGTACTAGAAAATATGAATTTTAAAATACAGAATGATTCAGATATTTCATCAAGATTATGCAAAATAAACTTTTAACACAACTGTTGGCTTTAAAACAATTTATAAATAAATATACAGTTCTATATAATTAAAATTAAAAGTTTAATATCTTTACTGCATCAGTCTAAATCAAAAAATTTGTTTATATTGTTAAAATTTTTTTACAAAAAATCATTTAGAATTGTTTTTGAAATAAAAACTCATTGAATTATTTTTTAAGTTATACCCCGTTTAATAATTATGACTAATCTTTTACAAATTTAAATTATTCTAAATGGAGACTATGATAAGGAATTTGCATTTAAGAAAGATTTCAAATTAAATTAAAACAGATCATGTTCTATTCATCTTTGCAATAAGAGGAAGTTTTGTCTGTTTAATCGACAGCAAGAAATTTTTTTTTAAAATATCAGATTTGGAACTTTGAATACAAAATAAAGAATTTATTTTAGCAGAAGTCAAAAACAAATACGAATCTAATTTCAAAAGTTTTTAGACTATAATGAACTTAGATATTATTGATTTTAGAAAATTAGTATAAATAGCTTGCTTATAAAATACTGGAACTTATTTTTTGGTATTAAAGACAGGAAACAAAAAAGATACCGTTTGCAGATGCGTTTCAAACTTTTTACATAAAATGCATCTAAAATAAAAAAGATTAATAATTGTAAAGTTAGACAAATATAATAAAAATTAATATATATTAGAAAATTAATTGTAAAAATATTATGATAGTTTTAAACAGCAGAAAAAACTAGATTAAAAGATAATGCAAAAATTTGTGCAATTATTAAAGCTATTTTACACATACATTTAAGATGAGTTATAATGTCATGTAGAAGTACTATTATATTTTAATGAAAGTTATTTTGCAGTATATCTGTTTAAAAAAGCAAGGTATTTATTGTATCTAGAGTTGAGACTTCGTTAGAAATGATAGATATACATTACAATAAAAAAAATATATGATTATTTAAGTTGAGTTATAAAGTATCTTCAAATACTAAAAAAAAGAATAGAAATTGTAGAAAAAACATAAGTAATTTAAAATGAACATTTATCAACTTTATTTTATGGATAATATACTTTGAAAGTATTGGTAGAAATGCACAATGTAATGACATGAACATTACATAATAACTTAAAAAGAAAGTAAATCTATAAGATATAAGAAAAAATATAAACTAAAGATCATTAGAAATATAAAATTGTATCACAATAAATTGTTAGTTCTCTATTAAATGCAATTATCGTTATCTTATTAAAGTAGTGATTCTAGAAAGTTTTTTAAAAAAAGATTGTATGTTTTTCGAGTAATTTTAAAGAGTCTTCTTCAAATTTCAAAAAATAAATTTGCTAAAGTTTATTATGTTGAGTTTAATAATACAGTACGTGTAAAATAGCTTAAAATAAATTATTAATCTATTTACAAGAAATGTTTAATTTTAATGTTTGATGAAATTTAGGAAACAAAAAAGCAAATGATTATAAAGAAACTATGTGTCAGTTTACTAATAAGACTATTCTTCAGATGTTGTGATTTTAATTTAATTATTTCAAATAATATCATTTCTTCAATTTAACAAATAAGATTGTGTGCAAGAAAATTTGATTTTACTTTTTTAATATAGTGTGATCATAACTTTTAATTAAAATTTAATTATTTTCAGTTAATGAGGTTTAAACCCCTATAATGATATATTTATTCTAATATATAATTTGTGTTTGATAAAAGGTAATGTAGAAATATTAAATGAAATTACAAATTTAGTATGAACAAAGATCAAGAATAAAGAATATAATAAATATGAACTGAAAGAGGAATATGAAGTTGTAATTGTAAACTATAATTTAGACATGTTATATGTTCAGTTTTTTAAGATCTTTGGTGAATTTTAGTGAAAAAATGCGATAATTTCCCACACTAACGATTTAATAAAAGTAAATAAAGAACTAATTGAATTGTGTTTAAAGTATTGGGTTTCGACTAAATCAAAAAAAGTATTAATTTACAACGATATAAATTTAATACATACACCTAAATTGTATATAACACTTGACTTTTGTGCAAGATTTTGTATTAAAGATAAAAAATTATTTGATATTATAGTATCGGATGAAGATGAATTTGCAATAATTTTACAATTTGTAAAAAAGCGTAAATTTGACACATCTTTAGATAAAAAAAATCAATATATTGTTGTTATTAGTGATAAATGTAAAAGAAATTTAGTTTTTTTTATATTTAAATACAGCGTTTGCTATCTAATAAAAATAAGTTTAAGAGAATTGGATTTGCTTAATAATTCTAAAACTAATCTTAACATAAAAAAAGATATAAATGTTTTTAATAATACAAAATATAAGTTTGTTAATAAGACTTTTAATAGTTTGAACTTAGAAACATTCAGTAATAAGGAAGACGTAAAAGAGTTTACTTTTACAAAGACAAGAATAAACCTAAAAAAAGATTATTTAGTTGATATAAAAATATTGTATAATGAGGTTATTATTGAGACTAATAAATATAATTTTGTGTATAAAGTTTTTGGTAAAGAAGATAATATTTGGAAAAATGATATTTTTGATATAAAACAGATTTATAATACAACAAATCCTTCAAAAATAAACAACAGTTTAATAAAATTATCTAAACCAATTGATCTTGATTGTTACAATGATTTTATAAAAATTTTAGATTGGTTTAACAAGTACAACGAAAAAGGCATCTATGAAAATCAAACCATTGTATTTTCTTTATTCATAGACGAATACTTGTGTAAAATGCTTATTAAAAAAATCTTAATAAAAACTGGAACAGCTTTAAATATTATATTTACACATCTTTGTGTGAATATTAATGTACTAAGATTAGAAGAACTATTTTTATTTACAAAATACACACAAGATAAAGATGAGTTAGTTAGATCAATAGTGTGTAAAAATCTAGTAGAAAATTTTAACTTTATACAAAATATTTTTTGTATTACTTCTTCTTTGAAAAAGGGAATATGTTTTTTAATTAGAGCTTGCATAGTTTTAGAATTACAAAATGTTATAAATGATGACTTTAGCTATTTTGATATATGTATCAAAGAATTAAAGTCAATACATAAAAATGATAAAAATAAGAATCAATTTGATATTATAAACTTTTTTAATGGATTCTTAACAGAACAAAACATTTGGGATTACCTTTCTACCTTAAACAATGAAGTATTAGGATTTATTTTTGCATTTAATGGTGATGATCAACACGATAATAATTTTATTGCAAAAATGCTTGTACTACTTTTTTTTAAAAATATGAGTGTTACAAGTTTAGATGACATACATAAGCAATTTTTTTCAGCTTTGGAAAAATAGTAACAATAAAAATTGATTGTAAGGTAAACAAGAAGCTTAATTTTTCATATATTCTAATTGTATTTTTACATTGTACATTTAATAGAAGATATAATTTCAATTTTAATTTTTACAAGTTTTAAAAAAGAATAATTAAAATGACACATACAATCAGAGAAATAATTAATAATAATTTAATATGTGTTTTAAACTCGAAATTAGGTATTTATGTGCTTTACATTATATATAAAGTATTAATAAAAATGAATATAATTTTAAATTGCAATAATTCAAACTGTTCCATTATAATTTAGTGTACAGTTTTGATTTCACAACGTTTACAAAAATTTATATATTATAATAAAAAAAGTAATATCTACGATTTTATATATCTGATTAATGTTAGATTACACTAAAAAATTATTGAATATTATTAACAAAATAATCATTGCAAAATTTAATCGTTTCAGACACATAAGATATATTCTGTTATATTATAATAACACATGGTATTCTTCAAACTATTGTATAAATAATATTTTGAGATATAAGTATAATAAATGTTATTGTCAAATAGTCAAGTATCATATATTTAATTTATTAAAAAAAATTATAACAAATTAGATTTCTGATATAAACATTGTTATTTTTGCCATAAAAGATTTTTTTAAGTAAACGGTATAAGTTAACAATTTAAATAGTAAGATTTAAATTCACCAATTTTTTAATGGAATTAAAAATTTTTACCGATTACAAAAGTCATATTAAGTTATTATATTGAATACTGTTTTTCGTTTTCGACAAATATAATTACTTTGAGATTTAATCGCTTTATTAGTCTATTTACCATTATAGATTCTGAATTTATTAAATCCGTTTATTTAATCGATAAACACCTTTTTTTCTTTATTTAACATAAATATATAATAGAATATTTATTTCACTGTAGTTCATTATGTGTAAGTTATAGTTTTTAATTTAATATATTGTGTTTCATAAACATATGATGAGATTAATAATTCTTGGCATATCTATCACTTTTTATTACTTAATTTTAAACTGTTATTTAGTAAATATAAATCACAGGATTCTATTATATACAAAAACTCTATAGTTTTTAAAATTTGTAAATTCTTTTTTTACACAAAAATAAACAGTGTATGAATTTGTTTAAGAAGATATTTAATTA
This sequence comes from Delias pasithoe, assembly GCA_010014985.3. NCBI lineage: Eukaryota > Metazoa > Arthropoda > Insecta > Lepidoptera > Pieridae > Delias > Delias pasithoe. The sequence goes on from JAAAKR030170406.1 coordinate 11,082, forward strand.
TCATGTTAAAATTTATTGCTCAAAATTAATTTTAACATGTACAAAACTTTCATATATTCACGAGTCTTAAGTAATAATTTTAATAATATGTTTTGTCATAAATAACATTTTATCTAAAGTTTTAATATATAAAATATTTTATTACAAACTAATACATTTTCTATTTACTATAAATTTTTATACAATTGTTATACTAGTTATTTTTTTACCTTATTCTACTACAAATATAACATTTATTTTGCAACTTTGATATAATATTAACAGTTAATTAATAGATCTTTTTGTTGTTGTAAAATATATGTTAGCTTATTAAAAAAACATTCATGTATATATTTTAATATCACATAGCTAAATTATTTCTACTGTGTCTAATTTTTATTTTTGTAGATTCTTAAAAAGAACAAATACTGAGTTAATATAACTTTCAAAAGAATCAACGTAAAAATTGTACAATTTCACTGTTAAAATTACGTTGTTCTACAATTGCATCATATAATAGTTTTATTCTATTGAACTAGTTTTAATGTCACTGTTTAAATTTTTTAATTTTGTGTAAAAGTTTGATAATTTTTTTTCAATTTATAAGTTGCTCAAAATAAAACTATTTTTTGCTTAAACATCTAAATAAACATCAGATATCTTTATGAATTATTATTAAAAATTGAAATTTATCATATTCACAATATTAATGTTTAGCGAAACATAAAAACGTATTATGTAAACAAAATTTTTTTAACTTATGCCAATCTCTATCTCTCAACAGACACAACAGCTTAAAATATTATAGAACAGATAGATATACGATGATTAAAAAGCTGCATATATATTCTATGTTGACTTCAGAACAATCTAGTTCTATTGAATCTCTAAATATTTAACATTTTATACAGCATCGTATTTTTATTTAATTTTAAATAAATAGATTTCTGATAGATTTATTCCATTTTCTTACAATAAAATAATCATTTTTAAATAAAAAAACTAATTCACTAAAAATATATTAAAACTCAATAATGCGCAAAACATTTTTACATTTTTTTTTGCATTCATGTTCTTAATTTTATTTCAAACATCACACAAATCATCTTTTTTTAACGATTATATATCATTATAATACCATATAATTTATAAAACTATGAAGTATTTCTTACCGATTTTACATTTTTTTATAAGATAACTATCTATTGACAATACTTTGTTTAAAATTTATACGTATCCAATTATTATTAAATTAAAATTTAGGTAAACTAAAAAAATTTTATATTATGAATATATCTTGTATCCTAACACTTAGTATAATTTAACATTGCCCAGTTTAATAGTTTCTCTTTACATTCAAAACATTTAATTTGAACTTACCACACAGTAAGACTCTTAGATTAAATTAGAAAAACCTTAAAGTCTTCTAATACGTACTATGTAAATTTTTTTCTTTATCAACCGTAATATTTCTGTTTACACAGTAATATTTGCATTCCTATTAACTTCTCATATTAAAGTTAAAAGGAATGCAAATATAACTG
>JAAAKR030170968.1:0-11106 GCA_010014985.3 Delias pasithoe
AACTGTGTGCATGTGCTACTAAATTGCGGAACAGTTCTCCATGGGCGGCGGTAATCTCTTACCATAGAGAAAACCCGCCTGCTCCTTTGCCCGCTATGCCATAAAAAAAGAGTTAACAATAACTTAAATAGAAAACCGTATCTTTATAAAATAAAGCTCTTTGTTATAAATTGAATAATAATTACTTTTTAATTATATAATTATAAAAACCTATATAATTTATGTTAAAAAGTATTAGTGATATTATATAATTTAACAAATACGTAGGAGCTCGCAATGATAGAAAATGCGAATAACCGGCTACGTCGTATGGAAAATAGACTGGATTTAGCCACGAAACGGTTTTGTCTCGTCAACACTGACAACAAAAAAGTGAGGGAAGAAATTGATAGGCTACTAGTGGAAAGGTTTATATTTTCTTTCCTTAGTTTATTGTTTTAAATTTTACATTTCATTTTAAAAATAAATTCGTTTTAGAAACGACTTCAACATTCAATGGAATCGTACTATCGGCAAACTTGTGAAAGGCAAAGAGTATCTCATGGACATATTGGAGATCGCTACTAATACTTTTGGCGATAGAGATGAATGCTGCAGGAAAGTCGAAGCTCTCAAGTGGAAGGGCCTCTTTCAGTTAAACAGAGATATATCGGTAGGAGGCATAAAGTGCTTAAATTTCAAATCATTCATCATATCAATCGTAAACTATCGAAATTTATGATGGAATTATATTCCGAAGAACTAAAAATATTACAAAAATGTTTTTTAAGATTAGTATATAAATATAGTAAGTGGCATATGATCTATGTGATTCGTAGGAAATGCAATCATATGAAGGTGAACTAAACCACTTGGCAAAGCTAGAGGAGTTTCTACGAGTAAAGGGATCCAGGAGAATCTGTGAGGCCGATGAGATAGAAGAAGTCAAAAGGCAGGAGGAGGTTCAAAGATGCGAACAAGAGATAGCACGCTATGACTCTCTACTTGAAGAGATTTTTGTTAGTTAATAAACTCACTTAGTTATTTTTTATCATTTTCTTTTCAACAATTATATTCGTTGTTGAAAATAGATTTTTCTTAGGCAAGTAATCATAAGTTTTGAAAAAGGAACAAAAAGTTAAAATAGATTAATATTTGGGAGATTCTTCATTCTAGCAATACGCCGGCTCCGAGAGAGTATCTACAGTGATTAACCATTTCCGGGCGACAGAAATTCAAAACTTCTCTATATTTGTGCTGCTCTGTGAGGTGTTGCAAGAATCCATTTTTATACGCAAAGAATTGGAGATATTGCGACAAAGAATTTGTAAGTAAATGAATGTGGCAGTGACTATTGGATTTTTTAGGATTTTAAAAGAACCATTTCAAATTATATATAACCTAGTAATTTTCTTTCTAATAATGTTACAAAAGCAACTGTAATTAAAACTCCTGGAATAATATTTATGAATTTGTCATAGTGGACCAACGTGACATAAATGAGGCTAGAGAAGAACGAGAAGACAAACGCCTTGCGGAGTTAAAACTTCAGTTAGATCAAAAAAGGGAAAAGACATCTAGTATTCTTGACGCCAACAATACTGCAGAAGTTACTATCTTGAAGGTTCTAAAGGGAATCGATGATCATGTCAGGTAGTGGTCATTAGACTTGCATTGACGAAAGTAGCTAGAAAATATAATTATATATTGATATAACATCAATATTTACCAATACTGGAAATCTAAAAACATACTTGTCTAAGGTTGGCAAAGTGTGACGTCACGCCTCTTCTCTCGCTACTCGGTAACCATAAGGAGGTTACGAAGTGGAATGTTCGTAAGTTCCTCAGGATATTAGAATCCGAGGTTAAAAGTCTGATTGAGGTCGCGTATGGAGCCGTGAAGGTACAAAATAAATCAATAAAAATAATTATATTATATAGGCACATAAATAATTATATTTTACACTTTATGATAAGTAATAAATCTGATAGCTACACTTCTTAATATTTCGTTACAATAGCCGCCTGCACCAACTCCAAAAGCGCGTAAAGGTCCAGCGCAACCGGCTGCCAAATTGGTAGCAGATCCTTATGTCGAGACATTACGTCCTAACAAAATAGAAAAACTCGTTCCTTACCAACCTTGTGCATAGTACGTTTCCAACTTTTTTAATTTTACTGTCTATAGCTTCTGTTGATTATTTTAAGGTATACCGTATATATACACATATGTAGTACACTATAATATAATATATATAGTATTAAAATCAATACCTACAAAAATAAATAAAACATTTGTTACAGTCACATATTATAAAAGATTTCATAACATGTAAACTTAAATAGCTGTATATTTGGACATTTTCTTCTAAAAATTTTTTTTTTGTAGAACATGTCTTAGGTATACTAATGTGGCTGAAGACATTATATTGCCTTTTTCCAGCTGTGTTGAGGACTATATAATGAATTTGGTCTTCGAAACACCTGCCATTCCAGCTGACAAGGAATACGTAGAAGGTATCTTCCACTTGGAGGATGACAACACAAAGTTTGGAATATATACCCTCACTATTCCCGCGTAAGGACTCTAATTCTTAACAATATTTCTTATTATAATTTATACTATGATCATCATAGTAAGTACTGTAAAAGTATGCTAAGATGATATTTTTTATTTAAGTAGTTATTTCAAAAATCTAAAACTTAGAAAAATCTAATTTCTTTTAAAAAATTACAGGAAACGTCATCCATATCGCGGACCAAAGAAGGATTAATGATAAAGATTGGCATTGTATTATCAATTTATATTTTTATTTAATTTTTTTGTTAATCAAATGCTTAAAATCAAATTAAAGTAACTTTAAAAACATTTTTCTTTTTTCATTACATGGTATTATTTAGAAAAGGTGGCCTACGGCATTGTGTGAATATAATATGTATATATTTGTATATATTATAAATTATATTACGTTTAATAAGGTTCCTATAGGTTATAGAATGACGTGGAACGCGGCGATAATATATTGTCAATTGTAAGATATGTCACTGTGTCAAATGAATAGAAGTCCGAGGTGTGCTAATTATCAAAGTCGAAGTTTCGATTTACATTTTCTCTTGTTAGTTGAGTGATGTCTCAAAGATCCGAGTCGGCCATTGAAATTTGTATAGGCGAGAATTGGAAAAGGTTGTCCATTTTGAAATCGGCAAAAATCTATCCGATCATTAAAAATAACTGATTGTACTTTGTCATATTTCGTACACATAAATTATATCAGATGGCAGACAGAGATACTGATGAGTTAAACATTGATAATGTAATAAAAAAATTACTAAAAGGTAAATTATTGTTGTTTTAAATAGTGTAAACTTTATACGTTATTTTAATAATTTTTGCTGATGTTCTAAGTGAAGCGTTGGTGCCAGTGATTTTTATTCCATAACTTTTGCAGTCCGAGGGGAAAAGCCTGGAATGAACGTACAATTAACAGAGGTGGAAATAAAAGGGCTATGCTTGAAATCCCGAGAAATATTTCTGTCACAGCCAATATTGCTTGAGTTGGAGGCTCCACTTAAAATATGCGGTAATTATTCACTACACCTAAACAATTTTAATTGTTTGTTTTCTCTTTTTAAATTTTGAATACGCGAGCTTTCGAAATATTGCCACATCAATTTCTTATTCTTCTATTCGGTATTTGTAAATTTTTTCCTGTTGTGTTTTTTTTTTGTAAAGATTTACAAAATTACCTAAATGTTCAGTGAGTAATACCAAATTTGTTTCACATTATGCTCATAATCACATTATCTACCAAAAACATGTTAATTATTTAGTTGCATGTATTTGTTGGTTTCTAACATTGTCATTGAATGTCAGATAATTATTGTGTTTAATTTATTCCAGGTGATATTCATGGACAGTACTATGATCTCCTAAGACTGTTTGAATATGGGGGCTTTCCTCCAGAATCAAATTACCTCTTTCTCGGTGACTATGTTGATCGTGGAAAGCAATCTCTTGAAACTATATGCCTCCTACTTGCATACAAGATAAAATATCCTGAAAATTTCTTCTTGTTAAGAGGAAATCATGAATGTGCCAGTATCAATAGAATTTATGGGTGAGTTAACTATAATATTTATGTTTCTTATTGTTTAAATAAAATCTTGTTATTTTGTAATGTGAAGAAAGGATAAATTGTTGTATTGTACCTCAAAAAAGAATAAATATAAAATTAAGTTATACATCTCTATTTTTGCAGTCTTTCACCTTTTATTAGCAATTTTATAAAAAATAAATTATTACTTGTGTATTTGTGGATAATATGTTACAATACTATTTTTACAGTAGTGCTTTGATCTTGAGTAATAATTGCATGCATGTCAATATAAATTTCATGACTCATTGTGGTGATTCATATTATTTTGAGTTTGAACTCCCATAACTTATTGCTTGCTTAACAATTGTATATTTAGTAAATGAATTATAAGTGGTTGTTTTAAATTTTAAGTCAAATAAAAAAGAAACAAGTCAATAATTTCATTATCATGATGATTAGCCAGCTACAATTTTTAATTAATGTTTAGAATATATAAAAAGTAAGACTCTGTAATCCTTTAAATATAGTATGTGTTTGTTGGTTTTAAATGTGATATCATTTGTATGTTCAATGATAAGCTGACATGTACGAGTACAAGGTCATTAGTATACTCCATGAGCTAGACATTGAGGTGTATTAGTCTCACTTTCTAGATATAAATTCCTTGCATAACGGTAGTAATAAAACCACTACCCCTCTATAATTTTAGTTGCATTGATGCACAATACACTAAGATTTATAGAATTGAAGTCCTTAGAGTTAAGGTAAGTCCAAAAACATGTAAAAGGAAAGCTGTATGAATTAAAGAGGGGCTGATTAGACCTTTATTTTTTATATAGGCCATCATTATTTTTCCATGGCCATCATCATTTAGTAGAAATCAGTTGTAAGAATTAATCTTAAATTTCTAAAACCATTTGGATAAATAACTGCCAAGTCACAGGTATTAATTAGATAAGGTGATAATAAAACTACGTCACTTGCATAGCTACCATTGTTTTTATATCGTAATTAATATGTAACATAATTAGGGTTTGTTATAAATTACTAAACATGAAATAATTTCTGACACTAGTACACACTTTCATCACGTATTTTAGAACTTTGTATCTTTGTTGAAGCTCTGATTTCTCATAACAAACTTTAATACTCCATACATTCTGCACACGTCTTAAATAGAAAATTTATAAATATTCAGGGAAAGTAATATTTTTACATTAACATTTTACAACATGGTTTACACTTTATACCAAGATTGCCTATCCATAGATAGGTTTGTTGTGTTATTGATATATAATTCAATTAAACTATTACATATTCATAGTATAAGTAGATGTAGTACATCTATATCTAATTACATTACTAATAATTATGTTATTAACAGGTTTTACGATGAGTGCAAAAGGAGGTACAACATTAAGCTATGGAAGACGTTCACAGACTGCTTCAACTGCTTACCTGTTGCGGCTATAGGTGAGTTTTTAATGTTCTAGTTAAATTGTTACAACTTTCACTTAATTTAATACAGCTTATTAAGTCAACCTGCCGCGCCGTTCAAGCGTGAGCCTTGCTCATCCGATTACTTGATTATCTAGGGCATTTAGCACCCTCTTGATAACTGCATGCACTAATTTTATCCCATTTGTTGGATAAACAAAACCTAAATACAAACTGATTTAATACCTTCAATTACGTTTAATATATTTTTTTAAATATTAATATATACATATATCTTTGATGTTTATAGTAAATCAATTTCAATGTGTTATTTATTGTTTAGTGTTGGTATTATTTCATAAGTCCCGAAATATGTTAACATCCGAGGAAAGATAGACAAATTTCGTGCTAAAATTAGTATTATTTATCAAATGTGGGAATTCTGTACGTTTATAACTTTGTCGTTAATTTTGATTTAATCACGCGAAAAGTATGATAAAATTGTTGTTGTTACTTTATAGTATGAATTCATATAACAAAGATTGATAAGGGCAGTGACCTCATCTGATTTTCACATCTAGATAATTTTTATTGGCCGATACAGGTTTAGATATAAAATTACGCATCAATTTGTAATAAAATATTCTTGTTAAGTTTTACACGTTCCATGAGATTTTGATGAATTTTAATTTGAAACTAATGGGATCCTAAAGATTACTTAAATATTTAATAAAGTTATTCGATTATGGAATTATAAGGAAACTTTTCGGTATCTTATCGCTTGTTTATTAATTTAAATAGTTAATACTTTGAACACATGAAATAGTACTTTACTCTTTATTATTGCCATAAAGTTTACTTGAATGAGACAACGTAACGTAGATGTTTGTGGTGTCCTTGAAGCGAATTAGGTCGGGTCTCGTCGACTATCGACCCTGCTTCAAGGACATAGATGACAAGCTTCGTCTTTTCCGAGGTGTGTTTAAATGTCACACTCGGAGGCACTCTTAAAACCGTTGGAACGTCTAAGATAACTTCATTTTTCAGATCCATACAACAATTACATTTTGCAATCAAGTTTAGGAGTCCTATAATTTCTTAAAAAGATCACATTTAGTAGGAATCCTAAGTTAATGTAAATCTTAATAGTTTCAAACTGACTAACACTAAATCATCATTAGTTCATCTATAAATTTCTTTAAGTTTGTTTCTTACAAGAGATATGTTTTTCATAACATCATGTTACGGATCGTTGTTACCTGGTGAGATACACGTTTCAAACTAAATATAGTCACAAATTGCGGAAATACAATTCCAAATTCTATTCAAATCCTAAGGAAACGATTAATTTTAACCTTCCTCAACTGATTCTTCATCTAATATTTGACTAACACACATTGATAAATGGATTTTGCGTGTTATTACCGCTGTCGGAGGAAATGGTAGGGCCTTGTGAGCAATTTCGTTCTTTGGGAACGTGATTGTCTCTTGATAGAGCTGTGTGCAATCGTATTGTAATTGCTGAGCTCTCTGTTGCGAAATAAGGCAGTTTGAAGGCAGAAGGCATAGTTATGCGATAGTAAATGACTGAATTACAAATTCGAAACCAATTTTAGTTTGTGTATTATTTGGGCGTATTTATCGAGAATGGTTGTAACTTACAAGAAAGCAAGAGATGGAAAATTGTCCTATTAAGTTTACGACGTTTCATGTAGGCACTTTAAGGTTTAAATTTTATTAGTATTATTGTATATGTAATACAAATGGTATATTGTATTTATTCTCATAAATACATTGATTATACTAGTTATCCGGTGATTGCGTCTTGTTATGTTTTGATGTTCTCGTTTTAACTCCCACGCTTTGGTACGTCGCATCCGTCTGGAACATAAGAAGCGACGAGAGAGCTTGAAATTTTCCATGAGAATATAGATTCAACACCTTTCAGGCGTTACAACAATATGGCGCTACAACTAACGCATGCATTAACTGATGAACAGAATATTCATAAATAAATGTCTATGACTGCCGTGTGTGATTGCGTTTTTTTTTGTAGAACCCTAATTATTTCTTAATATCTGCGATACGTTAAGATTTTTTATAAGTGAGTTATATTTCGAAAGAAAATAGCTTTGAAATATAACAAAATTGTTTTCGAAAATAATGAACTCGTTAGCTGTGTTATTCACACGCACATTAGGCGCACAGACATCGAGTTGCGGAAAACGGCCCGTTTTGCCATAGCAGTGTTGATTTCTCTAGAGAACAACAAGTATTCGAGTGGTTGGTCTTTTTTACATAGTATTAATTTTCTTAAACTTTTAAAACTAACATTACAAGTACCTTAATCCTAACAGTTGATATAATTTAATTACTGAGACTTAACACATTATAAAACATAAGTCCTTAGTAATTTCGCACACCCATAAGCTTAATGTAGCTCATCTTCGATATAAATTGTAATTACATTACTTTCTTTAGAACGTGTATGTATAGTCTACATAGCTGTTCTTCGACATTGCAGAGAGAGTTAGATTGTATTGATAGACGGTGAGTGATAATTGTATCTGCTATCGGATCTACTATCAGTGATACATCAGCCTCGTTCCAAGGGTTATGAAACTTGGCGCTCAGCCAGCCCATATCGCTGAGTTGTCATTGCAGACGCTCACGTATACAACTGCTTATTTGCTAGAATCTGATCGCTTTTTTAAAGGCCTCTTTTTCCTTTGTGTATTAACAAATGCACGTGAGATTAGTCTAGAATGCCAGTCGTTTGTCTGTTGTGTGAATTGTCATTATGATATCGTCACCCAGCCTGCGTTAAGCTGTAAGGGCCGTATGGCCGCACAGCGAGTTAGCCATTCAAAAAAAAATGTTATTCTCCCGTACTATACAGTAGTAGAGTGAATCTAAATAAGTAATCGACGGAGTCCATGTTAGCCGTGACATAAAATGGGGGTCTACAATAAGCGGAGCCGAGAACTATGAAGATTAATTTCGTTTTTATTAACTACTGATCTAAACAGAATTTAAGTTCTATAATGTACGTGAGCGCAACTTTTTTTAGAATAACTTAAGAAGCTGAGAAAATTCCTCTGATAGAGATCAATGCTTATTAGTAACTCATAGAAATGTATTATATTTTATGACTTTTAAAATAATTGGTCCTCAAGGATTTAAGACATCGAATTACATATTTTTAGAAGTTTTTCGTTTTCATTTATATATAGAGTGTGTAAATACTTCAAAAGAAACATTCTTTTTTTATTTCATTTATAGAACTCAATTCCCTATTGTTTTTAAAATGAATTCAATATTTCGTATGTGCACTCCAGAAGGCTAATGAACTCAACAGGATGAGGGGCTCGAAACTTTTTTAATAAGTTACGAGTATCGTTTACAAAAGCCGTCTGAATAAGTCGACGCTTTACGTTTACATATTTATATTTCTGGAACGTTATTGAGACTTCGTTTCAATTCTATCCTTGAGGTACGCAGTTTATATGGTTAGATATATTTGCCGACTAGTTAACAATTTGCTGTATGTACTTTACCATCACACCCACAAATAGGAAAGCTATTTCGATAAGCACGTTGTTTGTTTTAAGAGCATTTTCAAGCGGCTGACGTAATTTATTTGTTACGCTATGTTTGCGATAACTGTGCACTGCTATCGTATTCTGGTTGTTGTTTTTTTTTAAATTTAATTCTGGTAAAATATTAATAATTCTGGTAAAGCTCCAACCCCATTCGACCCTGACGTAATCGATGATTCTTTGAGAAATCGAAGGAATAATTTTGTATAGTTCCAATAACATATACAATATATTTTTATTTATTATATTGTTATTATATGTACATATTTATAAAATATGATTTTTATAACCTAAATCAAAAAATTAAGCTAACAATTAATTAAGAAAATAATAATTATTTTGTGTATAGTAGCTTTAAATGAGATAAAAATGAAGTTACGAAATAATTTTGGCTTAAAATGAAAAATATTATTACAAAGATCCTTACTATTAAAAGATTCCTTTAAAAAAAAAGAGTTTCTATCCCTTAACAGCCGACAACATACCCGCGGCTCTGCAAGGGCTGTGGGAGTCCACGGACGGAGCATCGCTTATCATAGCCTCCTGCTCGTTAGCCACCGTTTTCATAAAAAATAATATTAATGAAAACTTTATGTACCTAAACAAAATTGATAATATTAAACCGTAATACACAATTTGATTAAAAATCCTACTAAGATTTTATAATATCAATTTTTATCTACATATTTTACAGGTTAATAGGTTAGCATGTCAATAATGTATGATTCATTTAAGGATTTTTGCAATTGTATTTAGTTTATGCATTGGCCCTATCAATTAAAACAAGGCCTGAGAGCATATACACTTCCCAATCTTTCATAATTGCATCATCCTCTTAACATGCAATCCTCTTAAAGCATTTTCTAGAATGTTCTATTTATTGAGTTAGCCGCATGTTGACCTCGGGTTATCGCGTGACTAGACGCCGGCAATCGGCGTGATGGGGCGCCGTCGCCGATAACTTTTGTTTTGATGCGCAACTGGTGCAGATGTGGTATTATGCAATAATAGAGAGTCAATTTATAGTAATTTCAAACAATCTATTTCAGTCGACGAGAAGATCTTCTGTTGCCACGGCGGTCTCTCGCCAGATTTGCAAGCAATGGAACAGATACGCAGGATCATGCGTCCCACAGATGTGCCCGACCAGGGTCTACTCTGCGACCTGTTGTGGTCGGACCCGGACAAAGATGTCACCGGATGGGGCGAGAACGACCGCGGCGTCAGCTTCACTTTTGGCACGGAGGTAATTAAATCGGTAGACGTAATTAGTTGCGTTGGAAAAATAATAAATTCAAAAATACACACTGAAAACTCATAAATTGGCTTTGCAAACATTAAAAACCTTGCTATAAGTCGATAAATTGTTACAGTCCTGTGTTGTTGATTTGGTCTTTTCTCGGGATTGAAACCGAGGTTTTAATGAAATAAGTTTTGTATCAATTCAATTCATGAGATACTTGGTCTTATCACGTGTAACATATACGGAAATGCGTGAAAGTGACGGATGTTTGCACGTCTCGGCTTGTTGATAGCGGAAACTGTCATGGCTGATGTATTATGACTACCTGTCACATACTAATAATATTTCGTATTTAATCAGCGCGGTTCAGAGTATTTGATGGAATATTTAAGAAGAGGGTTATATGTAATTTTACATTAATTTTTCTTGATTAAGGCAGTTCTTTGGTAATTTAAAAATTGAGTATCATATTGAAATGGCACATTTGAACCGTTTGAAGCGATGATTACAAAGAATAAATTCACGGGGATTAATCCGTGGCTTATGAGAACCGATGTAATCGCAGTGTTTCCAATTACAGATCGTGGGCAAATTCTTATCGAAGCATGAGTTTGACCTAATCTGTCGCGCACACCAGGTCGTGGAAGACGGTTATGAGTTCTTCGCGAAACGTCAGCTCGTCACATTGTTCTCGGCGCCAAACTATTGTGGCGAGTTTGATAATGCCGGTAAGTTCGCTATTCAACAAT
>JAAAKR030171186.1:1972-12562 GCA_010014985.3 Delias pasithoe
TAAGCTGGGAATTTCTTTTAGACAAAGTCCTTTTAGTTGTGTATTAGTGTAAAAAGTAAGTTAAAAGCAAGCTACGATTTTTTTCTTTAGCATAATTTTGATTTTGCAAGCTTTTAGCAATTATATATACTTTATAGTTAGTTATAGACTTTTTTCGGTTGTTTTATAATGTATATAATATAGTGGGTTTAATTATACACAATCTTTAGATGTCAACATAGATTTTATTATAGAAAAATTAACATTTATGACTATTACATTAATATTGCTTTAATAATTACTGAAAAGAATTTTATAGAAGCTAACATGTAGAGATTGGCATCCAATAATAATTCATGTGGATATAATTCTTAAACAATGAAAACATAAGTGCTCAATTGAAGTGAAAACAATACGTACTATTTATTTATACTTGTTTTATAATTATGAATGAGTCCAGGTATAGTAGAGATATAAATTAAATTATAATTTATAGATTCCGTTTGTATTGATTTTGACTTTCATTGAAAACTTGGAGAATAAAGGTTTATTGGAGCGTGCAAAATTCACTTGAGTTTCTCCGTAGCCTTTACGGTTCAGGCTTTGATATTCTGCAGGGGAAGTCTTAATTGCTACGAATTGTTAATTTAAAAATCCGCTCGGGGATATAATATCGCGTTGTTGAATATGCTTTGCACAGTTAATGTTTACGGCAAATTTTGTGTTTATTTTCGTCGTGATTATAACAATTGAGATAAAATTTAAAACATCTCTTATTGTATGTATACGATATATTCTTCATAAGAAATGTACTCTTCTCTTTCTAGTTTCAAGACATATTTATTTGTTAGCATGATATTTGTTTTGGCTGATGATCGGCATCACGGTAGTCCTCATAGACTAAGCGAGCGAGTACAAATTTATTCTCGCGTTGAAACCGTTGAGCCGTAATGTACTAAATAATTTGTTAGTGACGTTTCTTTGGCTATCTGTAGTAGCTTCATGTAGTAGATGGTGCGATGCATTGATTATAGGCAGTAACGACGGCGGCCTAAATAGGCTCTTTGTCATCTAAAAAGGGGCTTGAAATTTTCATCCGTTTGTATTTGTCTTACATGGATTCGTAGATGGGTAATGTAAAGTGAATACTGAAATAATTTAAATCAACTAAACTGGTCACTGGGCCACGGAATCGCCTTAAACTCAGCTAGGTTGGCTGTGGTTGGTTATTTGTTTAGTAACATAGAACTTTATATATTCTGTGGTTTTGTGTAAATTTTGACCACAGGGTGGAGTGTGTGCGCGCCGCAAGGCAGCGTGCAGGGCGGCGCGCAGTTGCCAGGGGTCTCGCACTCAACCGCGCCGCCCGCGGGTGTCGGCGGCGTCCGCAAGTACTTCCTATTACACTTTACCCTAACACCCGCAAAATAACAGGTGTTCTACTCTAAATGTTGTCTTCGTATAGAAAATATCAAACGAATTAAATAGTTATAATATACTAATAATTGGTAATATACTGGTAATAGTTTATAATTAAACTATTTTAATTATAAACTATTACCAGCTTATGGGCGAACTTATTACCCGATGCAACTTCAACGTTGTGTAACTCATATGTTAAACAAAAAAAGAGAAATATTTTGCAATAATAAAGACACGGTTAAATATTGATGGCAGAACACTTATTACACAGTCTTTTATTACTTAATGTTGCATAAATTAAGGTTATAATAATATGGACACAAATTGTTTGAAATAAAATGTTGAATAGGTATAGGATTAAGCTCATTCTTGGCGATGCGGTCGAGAATCGATATTGCACTTAGTGCAGCTTTCATTTTCATTCCTATCTCTATCCGCTTACCAAGGTAAATGCAATTCTAAGGAACTCAGTCACCCGTAAGAATTCTGCTCTGTAGTTTGCTCGTCTCATGCATTTATGTAAGAGGGTCAAAGACCAGACTTTTGTCTCGTCTAAGAATTAAGTTCGCATTAAGAGATTGCAACTTCAAAGAGTAGAATACCTGTTATGATAGTACAATGCTTTCTTGAATATTTGTTGAGTACCTATAGGGAGTGCGTTCAGCAACATAATATATCAAATGATTCATACGGATTTTATACTGTTATATAAATATCACAAATAATTTTACGCTCCAAAACGATTTCAATTAGAAGAATAATTAATAATGTTTAAGTAGATGGAAGAATAAATATCATACCTCAAATATTTCATTTTAATACGACGTCTATAATTCACCAACATTCTTAAAAAAAGTTATAGCAGATTTTCAACCTAGAGATTTCCCTAAAAAGCTTTCTATTTTAGACGTCATAGCATATTCTGATCTCATTAGTTATTAAAGCCACTCCATTAAAATTTCAAGCGGGTTTCATACACTTTCAAGATACCCGTTTCTTTATATATACCATATCAATACATATCAGAGAATATTAAAACTCCTTGATATGAAAATCAACAAATGCAATAGAGGTCACTCGTCTACACATTGTATTTCACAAAGGCTTTCTATTGACTTTATAGGAGTCAACGCCAACAATAATATTATCGTCACAAACATTTCTTCCCTTGTACTCTACACAAAGTGAAATTTTCTAAACTTAATTCAAAGTCACGAAACATAGGTGTGGTTATAATTTGCTGACAACAACTTTATAGTTATTTGGTAATAATATCGATTCTTGCCGCTTCAGTTGCAAGTTCAGCCTAAAATATTTAATAATTCGATTTCATGTTTTACTTCAGCATATCACGATATTTATCTTAAACATTATAAAAACTATGCGATATAAAATTTATTATTAAGTAACAAATTTTTAACATAAAACATTTATCAAATCGATTATCTCCATACGTAACTAATATTTATTTTAAAAACACACATGTTTCTTAAAGAAATTCACTTTCAATTCCGTAACGTATAATCTACATTTGCGTCATGTGCCAGTTCCTTTCTTACCGCCAAAATATACAAAGATATTTTATAATATATTAA
Source organism: Delias pasithoe (assembly GCA_010014985.3). Classification (NCBI taxonomy): domain Eukaryota; kingdom Metazoa; phylum Arthropoda; class Insecta; order Lepidoptera; family Pieridae; genus Delias; species Delias pasithoe. The sequence goes on from JAAAKR030171186.1 coordinate 4,969, forward strand.
ATACATAGGCATTTTTTATAGTACTGGTTCAATGAATAAAGAAAATGAAAGAGATAATTATAGTCCACTAATATACGAGTACAATACAGATGAACCAACTAATAGTATAACGGCCCTTCTTTTTGAGATGAAATAGTTTAACAATAGGGTACGAGCAATTCGAATGCGATCTTGTCCAACGGAGATTTGGAGCTGATCTCAACCGTGATAGGTTGCCTATAGCTCGTTACTTATGTATACATATCGATCAGCACGAGGCAATTAAATTCGAGTAGCTATGAGCTGTTCTTTAAGAATTAATATTAAGCGATATGTAAGCTTTTATTAAAAACAAACCATGAGCATTCATGGCTGCTCATTGGTGTTGGAATTTGCCTTTTTAGATGTACCTAAATCAAGGAATTAAGGATAAAATTAAGCACTATATATTATCTTTAGCTTGGAAGATAAGGCTGGACTTAGAATAAGCCCTTTTTCAGAGATGACATTCGGTTCCCATTGACTCTCAAAATAGTAAAATATTAAGCACTCTTTAAATAGAGGCAAACATTCAAATAAATAAGATAATATACATAAATTAAATCCCCAAAAATAAAGATATCTTTAAAAAAATTGTTCCAACTTCTATTAAATATATAAATATCGAGAACGCATTCTCTATGGAAAATCACAGTAGATATTTAATAAAACTGACCTAAACAAATCTCTTAAATAATTTAATTTGTGTAGAATTAAAAAGATTCTAAGTAGCATTTCAATCTAACTATTGAACGCTTCAGTTCACAGAAAAAGACTAACAAACGTACACACCTGTTGAAACTTTCAATTCTTGTGTTTTGTTAATTTCTCGTTGAATATGTGTGAGTCATGTATTATTTAATGTTGTCAACCGCAACAAAACGGCCTCGACGAGATAATGTAAGTAACTTATTATTTACAAAATAACTAAAATTTGTAATAATTTACTGTTGATAAGTATATTAAAGTTATCATCGGGAATGAGATCGGTGATTGCGCGTAGGCAGATAGAGAAATGCATGTGGGCAACTGCACGACTTGTAGATGTTGAAGCCAGGGAGAGGCTCCGATCGACACGTTGGAGATCACAGCGATGAAGTTATGTAATTAGTGTTACATTGTATGTCATTTGAAAGTAACGCCTCAATACTCTAAAGCCGTACAGATTCGATAACACAACCATGTTCATTAGGTTCTTTCGTGACTTGCGAAATTGAATTGTTCAACAAAGACTTTCAATTACAATATAACAAAAAATATATGACTCCCTTGTGAATGCTATTTTTAATGTTGTTCCTTTATTTCTACTATTATTGGATGACACAACGAACTCGCTTTCGTTCTCTTCACCGATATTCACTGTAGTTTAATTGCATTCGCATGAATCACAGATAGCTATGATAAAGCAGTACCTAAATTGTGTAAGTACCCTGCACGAATTTTAGTATTGGAATATCCTAAAGACGGAATGCTAACAATTCAATTTCGCTTCTCAGCTACTGTATGTATGCTTCGGCATTAAAGATTTTGGCTTTGCTCCAGAACCTTCGGCTATTTATCGTCTCATTATGGGGTGGCGGTATCAGTCTTCTCTGCCACTTACAATGCAGATAGATGATGATACCCATCTATTATAGGGGCCAGATAAATATTTTTCATACGTTAATTCTATGAATGTATTAACTGTGCTTGCAGTATGGTACCATAAGTAATGACATGCAGGTAGACATCGGATAGAAATGGCTACGTTTGAGAACATTGGGCTCTTGTCGGGGGTGGAAGCATGCACGACTATTTCGAACATTTCAGCGTGAATATTGTGTTAATATTTGCGTGCAGATTCAGCCAGTATTCCAGAGGGCGTGGGTACCGTGATTGGAGGACCAGGGGTGATCCAACCCTCATCAACTCATTGTGGCGCAGCAGACAGCCCCTGGGCATTCGCAAACAACTCGGTAAAATAATGTTTATATGCTTAAGAAGCTTATTTTAAAGTCCATATAATATTATACCTATCAAGGGAAACATACAATAATCAGACTGTTGTTATTCACGATGTTATATGGAATTATTATGTAAGTTACGTGTATGTTTTCTCAGGCATTCAAAAACAAATTTTAGAACTCACAGCAGTTACTTTTTACATTACCAACATTGCATCCTTTAGAAAAATAAAGCAACTGCAATTACACTGCAACTGCAATTATATTTTATAAAGAACAAGCGAGGGTATAAGGATACCGTAACCGTTGTAGAAGCTCTTTTTATTTTAAGTTAAATAGTATATAATTAATGTTATCTCATGAGAAAAACCACGACTGGTGTGCCTACGTACCTAGGGAAACGTTCTCTTTTGTTTAAAATACCTACTACGAATTCATAAATGATTTTTAATATCAAGGTTGTACACATTTTTTGATTTGTATAATAATTACATATATATCGTGTTTGAGTGTCTCGAATCTACAACGTAATTAATGTGAATTATCGAATGAATGCAGGAAACGCGGAGGTGTACATTGTGCTAGCGCTGCTCATCGGAGTGGTGACGGTGGTGGTAGGGTGCTGGCTGTCAGACAACTGCTGGTCTCCGGAGCCAGAGGACATTCTGGCGGGCGGGTGACCCGTGGCGGCGGGCGCGTGCACGCACGTGTAGCGCCCGCCCTCCGCGGCCGACAGGGAGAGCCCCTCGGGCGCGGGTTCGCTGTCCCCCGTGCTGCCGGCGCCGGCGCCGCCGGCCGCGCGGCCGGCCCTCCTCCACGCCGCTCGCCACCTCTGCAGCGGCGGCTGCCTGCACCTTCCGTGTGACAGGAGACAGCCGCCGCCCTTCTGACGCGACGCAGTGCACCGCTCTTGTCGCGTACACGAAAAAGCTAACGGAAATAATATTCCGTATGTGACTGACAATGGTGCAGTGACTACTAGTTCTGATATTTTGTATTAGATTTGTGAATAAATTGTGGTTGGTGCGATGCAAACAAGAGCTTTGTAATTCGTAACATGCGCGAATTCTTCGATGCGAGATTCCGTATTGTAATTAATCTGCCAAAATTCAGTCTCTCGTAGGTCACGCTTGTAGCGATCGCTCTGATTTGATTACTAGGCGAAGTGGGACTGCCGCCGTTTCCCATTTACCATTTACTGTTGTTTCTAAAATTATGTGCCTTGAAACGCTTTCCTCTAACGTTTAGATTAGAGAGTGTTTTGAACCCTTTAGAAGATGTTTCTTCTTTCTGTCGTAATGGTTAACCCCGTATTATAAGTGCCATACACATCATGACCGTGCCTTTACCATTCTATAGACTATGAGAGGGACGTAATTTACAATAGTTCATAACTCTTTTATTTCTATTTCGTTGTTGTCCACGCTCCTTTATTATAATTGCTTTTTCATGTAACTATAGAGGAAAGTGCTAGGACCAGTCTTTAAACATTTTGTCAATTGGTTGTACTAAAATTTGAGTATGTATTAGACTTACATTTGTGAACAACGATACAATTATGGAACTAAACGATTTAAGCAACAGTGTAAGGTTTTGACGTTTTTTTAACATAGTAAACCTATTTATATGGAAAGTATATTTGTGGTGAAGTTCGTGAATATTGGGCTACGAGTAACCTTACTGTAACGCACTCGTACTTAAAAAGTAAGAACAGATAGAGTTAAAATGCATTTTATGTTCTAGTTAAAGATCAACTGTGTTTATAAAAGGCCGCTTAGATGAAGTTTGAAAATGTCATTTTTTACGCCATTTAAATCTAATCGTCATACCCTGCTAAATATAAATAGGAAATTGCTGTGTAGATTCATAAAAAACGATGTAATAAGTACTTATCCACTTCGCGTCAGCATCATTCGTTAACGCATACATACATCGTACAGAACATTTAATTGCCACACCACCTACATCGGCAGTCGGCACGCAAAAGTGCCATACAATTGATCTGTTTTTTTAATATTTGTACAAGATTATGGAAATAGTCATAAGTATTAGGTCTTTTTATATAAACGGTATTTATAAGCCAAAGTAAATTCAAATAATTCAATTTATATTTGAATGGTTATTAAATAAAATAAAATGTTGTATAGTTTTTTATAATGTTTTAAAAATACAGTCCTTTTCAGAACTACCAAAATAAAATAGTTTATAAAACCCTATTCGAATTTTTAAAATATCATTATATAATTGTCTATGGTTTTGAGTGAATAAATCAGTCTAAAATCTCAATTTGCTTCCACTTTTGTTTTTTGCGTTCTAAATGCTTTTTTAATGTTGTAATTAGTGGAACTAACTACACTTTACTATTACATACAGTTTAGAAAAAGTTTGCACTTCGATAGATCTTAAATCTGTAGAATAGAATGATTAAACTTAAATAGAATACTGTACATGGAACCGTAATGTGTTAACATTTTTAACAATGGAAAAGTTTATACATACCTACCAATTTAATAGTAAGTTAAAGATGAATCTGCAAACCAATGTCGATGTAACATTATTTTGTAAAACATGGTTTTAATAGAATAGATAATTAGCAGGAATTATATTAGAATTCAGTGCAAATACTTAGAAAAATCGTGAAAAATAATAGTAGATAAAACCAATGTTCACTTAGTTTAAGTGGTAATTATTTTACTCTCAAAGTAATTTATTTAGTTCATTTGATAAGCTTTAAGCTTCTATGTTTAATTTTTAAACATGCAAGTACACATACTAATCTCTTGTGTCACCGTTATTACGTGATGTCCAGACAAGCTTAAAAACTTTTGCCAATTCTTTCTCTATAATAATTAAAATTCTGTAACTTTGAATTTCATGAAGCTTTTATAACCTATTATTATATTTAATTATGTTATATTGCAAGTAGAATTAAATAATTCTTAATTTACGTCTGTACGGGGACTTTTTAACATGTTTAGTTCACTCATTTTAAATTAACTAGTTTGCATTAGAGGGAACATTCTATAGTAGTATATTTTCTTTCTCTATTCTTTAGTAGAAAATGTAGCTTTAACAATTCATAATTCAGAGAGAGTAAATTGTTGTAATGTCTTCATTATAGATACACATTATTATACTATAGGGCTATTAATTATTCACGTTTATATATTTTACGTCGAAATGTCACGTCAAAATTTTGCAATAGTTAATAAGTGAACCGACTGAATAGTCAGCATTTATAAGGGAATTAGATTAAGTATAGTGATATAATTCAGGCTCAGTAAATTATTTAAATAAGCTGTAACAAGTGAAAAAAAAAATGATTGTACCCACGAGTACCAATTTGGCGAAATTATGCTCGTCAAAGAGTATCGTATATTTAAATTGATTATTCAGTATTTTTAAGGTTACGCTTAAATTATTGTTACTTGCTATTAAATTTTGTAATGTGAATTTAGTTGGATGCCTAAATAAATATATCTTGTTTGGTAACTTTGAATTCTTTGTAGAATTGGTAGGTGGTTTGGTATTATCCTACCTAAAGGGTTTGACTATTGAGAATTTTTAATGTTCTATTATTTATAAATAAATAATAACGTTTACAACGTATTAATTCAAAGTTACACAAATAAATTTGCATACGGATTTGTGTGTATTTCTAATCCATCATCGTGAATTAGTAATATTTTGTTACAAACGAAGGGATCCGTTTGGCCGACATAGGAATTGAGAATCTATAAGCTCAAAATATCTAGAAATTTTAATTTTAATATTAAATATAAATATGTGTAATGTGTAATTATTTGTCACATAAATAAAATAAATGAATTGCATTTAAAATGTCTTTGAGTAATGAAATCGATACTTCGAGATGTGCCATTAAATTACAAAAGTAAATTACGGACAGCGTCACAAATATCTTTTAACTACTGTTTTATAGTCACTTTTAAAAATTATAAACACATTAACAAACATAAGTGAAGACCAATTTACACCAATAGATTTATTGGTTGTTTAGAAACCTTTTTCAAAAATGTTTTGGTTGTAGCTACAGAAAAGCAAATATTTGTAATTATATTTCAATAATTATAGTAGGAGATAACAAATGTTTTATTTCATTAAAAATTATGAAAGTCGAAGAAATGAATGTCTCTTTGGAAGGTGAAATAAAATATCTCCGTAATCTCCAGAGTTTCCTTTAGAATATGCCTATTGTTGTGACTATAACATACTATTTAGACTATGCCTATTGTTGAAAAAAAAATTCTGATGTCGTTACTTAGGAATTAGAAATGTGTTGCGCGTTTCAGTTTATAGAGGTACATTTTCCTTATCCCAGGAGTTACATAAATTTTATATGGGACACTTCACATTTTTCAACTTCCTCCTCGTACGCTTAATATGGATTCTGTTATCAATTTTTAACGTATTTAGGTCAGTTACCATCCTTCCTCTGTCAAAATTAATAATTTATGACCTACATATGTTTTACTCAATTTCCTAGTTAAACTTGTAAAAAAAATCTCCATCAATCGAATTATATAAAAGCAAATATTTTTCGCAAGCTCATTAGCTATATATGTATTTGCAAATACATAAAAGCTTATCAAAGTAGTTGACCCAAAATATACTGGCTTCGTCTAACGCTTTATTTTCAGCTAAGCCAGGTTACAGGTGACGCGTAGTTTCTAATATGATGGATATATTAAATAATGGATAACCTTGATTGCTTCTCAATATTTACTTTTTTTGTTCTAAATTGAAAAAGGTAATTGCAATATTTTTAGTGAATAAATTTGGTCCATTTCTTACTAAAACTAGCCCATTATGTGTTAACTAAGCTTGAATATATTTATTGACGCAGAACTATACATGAGAGAGTTTTTGTTTGGCCAATGTTTCGAATATTTATATGGTATATATTAGCCGCAGTAGATTGCACGTTGTGCAATGCTGTGGTTATCTGTACGGATTAATATTGGTAGGCGTGGCCCTCACCGCATATACATGTGTATATTAGTATTTCATACTTTGACATACATACGTGCAATAATGACTAACCTCAACTCTTTATAATTTTTTTGAAGGATATTGCGGTGGCTATCTGTGAAGTGTTGAATAATTAACCCTGAAAGCAAATAAATAAGTTCTGAAAACGATTCATTTTGAAAAGTGAAGCTAGCTTCGCTTATAATCAGTTCAAGCTTTTGAACTTCCCTACGGATGCAAAAATTGTGACTGGATTGAAAATGCTTTAGCAACTTATAACTGCAACTCAATATTTAATTTAAAAAAAGACAAAGAAATCTTAAATGAAAGTCCGACTTTCAGAACACAGATTGTTTGAATAAAAATAGGCCGCGACGCGCTCTACGGTGACATTAAAATATTTTCTCAACTAGCAATTTTATTCTATTGTTGATATCGCTTGATCTAGTAACTTTCTAATTTTATCCACTTGACACGAAGATAAACCTTTTACATCTTTCATATATAAAATATTGTGGTATTACGTCTACAACAAAGTATTTAACTTCTTTATAATGCGTGGCGCTAATAAAACAAAACTTGCGCTAAGATCTACGTCGTAGCACCATCATAATGTAGGAATGCTACGAGTACTTACGCCACAA
>JAAAKR030171402.1:0-12559 GCA_010014985.3 Delias pasithoe
AATGTCCAATAATTTATGTATGTCTATTGATCTGCCGAACATAAATTTTCGCACAATTTATTTGCAAAATTGCATATGCAGCATTTTTATTTTTATTTCTTAATGTTAAAAGGAGAATCTTTTTTTATAATCGTTTGCATGTCTCGTCATAAATATAACTGCATTACTGAACACACTGAATTACTGAATACTAGATTGATCGAGACGAGTTGGAAATATGCGACATTCGTACGTTAGAAATGCTAAGAAATAACTTGGAAATATCATTTATTTTATAAAACGCCTTTCATGGCTTTTGTTGGCTTTGAATGGCGTAAACAATGGAGGAAACGTTATTTCTTAAAACAAAAAAGTATTTCAAAATAAAATCATGATAGCTCGACAATAATCTATAGGTATAAACCGTTCGTAAGTATTATATAAGAATTTGTTATTATTGAAATGTTGTTAAACTTTATCAGGCGGATGAATCGAATAAAAAATTCAATGTTATATCAGCTTAGGGCGACAGAAACAGTTGGGAGAGCGGACAATGCGAACGATTTCAGCATAGCGAGGCAGACGCAGTGCGAATATGTGTTGAAAAAAGACGCAACAGTCGCAAAAGCGAGGAAATGAAAAGCGAGTAGCCGCGAGTTACGTGCACGTTACGTAACGCCTTTCGTATACTTTCTCTGGCAGCAAAATTTAGCGTGAACGATTACGTAATCCGAAATGGCAGCTCCGACGGAATTTCATCACACCGACAGAGCGCCGCGCGCAAGGAGAGCGGAGATGTGAAATTCGAAGATGCACGACCCCTGAATGGGTTGCGTCACGGCTAGCTGTGCGCATGCGCCTCGCTGCTTCTTTTCATCTCAAAGATAGTACAAGAATGCCCCCAAAGTCCGCGTTAAACTGTAAAGGCCGTAAAGCCAACAGCGAGTTAGCCATTTCAAAAAAAAAGACTACAGTATAGTTGGGAACATCAGAAAGAGCAACAGCAATATACTTTTGTTGAGCCTACTTTTCAGGCCTATCTATCATGACCAATGCAAAGAGCATACCTATTCCCAAAAGGCCAACATCGCACCCGCACCCAGGACTACAGATGTTAATTGTAGGCGGTAGACTCGTTGATCTCCCGTTATTGAAAAAAATAATAGGTATTAAGAGTGAGTGTATGATAAAAGCAATAATTTAAATATATATTTATACCCGTCGGAGAGCCATGCTGAAACATATGCTGATACGCTAATTGGGCCGGCTCGTCCAGTCATGAGCTGACAGAATATTCAGCGTGAAATGGTGGTTGTAGTTGAAACGGAACTTGTACTTTATCGCTGAATGAGTGAGGATATCGGAAACCCTTAAAGATGCCCGTTAAACGGCATAAATAATCCGGTAACACAACCAGTGCGTGGATTGTGGTGCGGTAGTCCATGGTCGGTGGTGTTCTTTTATCATATAGAAGACCCACCTGCACCGTTGTCCGCTATAACATAAAACATATATATGTATGCTTGTGTGTGTATAATTAAAAGTGCTTTTAATTTACACTATGATACCAGTAAGCAGAATCTGACTATGCAGCTAGCTTCATATGCGTCAGAGACATTCTTAAACTCCTCTCCATGTTATCACATCTCATAACCAACGAATTTGCCTAAGTAAGGACATTTTTTCAATTCGTAACCTAATACTATACTTCTTACTAATTGAACCCATTGTACAAAAGAGGATACGTTTGACTATGAGTCCGTCTGTATATAACATGATTAATATGTTTTTTTTAAATTGTCTCCAATTTCACTTATCACTAAGTTATATACGAAAATAATGTAATAGAATTGTAGTGTTGCGTGAATCTTCTAGGTCGACTCGGGTCAAGGATTCGTCTTGTACTTGTCTCTTAATTATTATTTTGAAAAATTAACACGACAATTATATGAAACGGCCTTGCGTCGAACGGCGGTGATATGTCAGAGAGATGCTAATATTCCTGTCGCATGCACCTCACTAAAATTATCTACAGCGGCAATCACATTTCCAAGTATTCACTGACGTAGCTATTTTACGAGTTAACAGCGAAAGTTGTGTTTTACGACGCAATAACCCATTGTGTTGCGCGTAGTTCACATCATTCGTTCGTTTTCGGCCCCTTTGACGTGCTGCTCCTACTTTTTTTGAACTAAAATTTAACCCGATCAACAGTAGCTGCCATTTCGGCCTTATGTCATTCCAATCAACAGGTTTCGCTACATCTAATGTACATAATTTTTACCTAACGCCGAGTATAGAGTAACTTTCTAAAACCAGGCGGCGTGACCTTGAAATAAGCGCTCTTACAAAACCGCGGAGTCGACTTGCGGGCCCTACCGCCCCCTCCAACGCAACGGACAGCTCTACGCGCACTCTCGCGAGTCGCGCGGCCGCGCGTGTGTGCGCCACTCACACGTCCGCCCGCGACACGTGTAATATGCATGTGTGCAACCCGTTGAACACAAGCCCAGTAGAAAGGAGTAGTGAAAAATGTAGTCCGCTCCGGCTTCCAGCAATTGGCCTCTGTGGTGTAGGTGTAGCGCGTAACCCTCGGACCACAACGGGACGCTGCGAATTGTCACAACGGCCGGAATGCGACGGCGTCATCATGAATCACTGCGACGTATCAGCCACTCGTACGGCGGTAGGCTAGTCTGCAGAATGGGCAAAATGAGAATGCGTCGACACCAAGCGAAGAATGCCCGCCGCTCATTCGCCTTGGCGACGCACACGCTAACAAAACACACCTTTATAATTCTAGCAGTTTTGTAATGCTCTTCCAAATATGTAAAATCCTTGAAGACGCTATGTGGGTCATGACCAGGTTCCGATGTGTCTCGGACTCGGTTATTAGCATTAAGTACTGCGCTCGCGTCGATATGTTGCGCAATATTGTTGACTTTCATCTCGAAGGTCAAGTGCCATCCTATTTCAAAATAGACCTTGGTCGTGTCTAGTTCACCTCGACTCGTCAGTGGAGCCGGGAGGTGGTGCTAATGGATATCAGGCCTATAGACATGAGTTTACTATCCGATCGGTCGGTAAATACAGATAAGTGGGTATAGTGGTTCAAGGTGTTCGCCGGATTCAAGGTCAAACGATTTCGTACCGTGAGAACTGCCGTATATGACTTAATCCATCATAATTTCCTGCAATAACATAAGATATATATTCAAATGGCTGTCGGCAATCAAATGCGACCTTTTCCAAGACACGCTCCTTCTAAATAGTCATCGCGAAATGTCGAACACGAACTCGATTTTGTTTCTAAACGAACGTTGCAAAATATAGAAATATGCTCGGAGCGCTTAGCTGACGTCTATCTTGTGGCTCTAGAGGCTTGAGGTCTCCGTTGCTTGAGTTGCGTTTCTAGAAAGTCACCCATCGTTGGATGTAGCGAATGAAATTGGTTTGTTGTATTGTATATCTGGCACGCAGATCAATCGTCAATCAAGCGCAAGGCAAATGTAACTGTGGAGTCTATTTTAGCATGAGCGAAGGTAACACTCATTCGCGCTTTCTGCCCAAGACAAGGGTACCGCTGCCATTTATAAATAATCTCATCTGTTGCCAACTCAGTTAGGACACGGCCTCGCCGCTTCGCTAAATGGAAGTTTTTGACAATGCAAATAATTTGCGACGTATTCGGCACAATTCGCAACAGCTGCGCAAAGTGTTCACGAGCACCGTACTGTCAGAAACCGACGACACGCCCTTCCAAGCCTCTGCAAATCTCTACCGGTTATGCGTCGTTGCCTTCTCGACTATTATTAGTATTCCGTATATAAAAAGATATTTAATTACCTCGGAATGATAATTGGCTAGTGTACCACTCGTAGCGTGATAAACAACCGATGTTTAAAATAATAAGATAACATTGAATTCATTGATATTTAAATATTTTAGTAATTTCCGTGATTGTACGTACGCATCAGAGACTCGATAACCTTATAACACGCCATATAATTGACTTGAATAATTATTTAATGCTGAAATTCTGTACGCTTTAAAACTGCCCACGAAATTGAAGAATGTCTCATGGATCGGCAGCTAAGACCAACTCGATCACGTCATCTCTTCGGCGAAACAGACAACGCGGCCGATGGAGATGCGCCTGAAATAGCAGCGGCAGTATGAATGAACGGGCATTTGTTGTGGTGCTGGGATTACATAATGGCAGTGTGTGCGATACAACGCTAGATACTGGCTCGGAGCTCCAAACATTTCGTCCGAAGGCCGAAGCCACAAAGCGCGTTCGCACGCGCCTTGCCGTTTCCTGTTTGACAACTATCGATCTACTTACATCACTATCGTTTTCTGTTCAGCGCTAGAAGCTTGGTGGGGTCCTGTTGCCATGCATCAGCCCCGGTGCCTCACGCGCCATTCAAAGCTGCCGAAACCGCTTCGCCTCTCACGGCGAGTAACTCTTCTTATTGTTAAATTAACGTAACGTGGCATTTGATGCCCGCGATCCAACTTCTTTTCTATTATAAGCTTTTACTACACTAATTTTGAAAGTCGGCAATGCAATTAATGGAGTAGTTTATGAGATTAGCGCGTTATTTTAAACAAACTCACTTCGTTTGCTTTTTCTATTGTCTTGTCCCATATCCCTTCTATAAGGTGTATTATGCCTAAAGGTATGTATCGGGGGGTAATGAATGAAAGTAACAATTGACGCCATGTCTCGAATACCTTCCACACCTTCACCCAGTTGGTGTGACTGAAGCCGAACCTCCGACGGCCGAGCGTCACATCGGATTACAAATTGCAGCGACCGTAGGTACAATTGTTGCAATGCGAATGAACAATTCAATTTATCCAATCATTTCAGTCTCGCAAATGGAGCGTGAAAATGTCATCCATGGGATTTTGTGACGTCACACGGATCGCTTGAGTTTAGCAATCGAGAGCCACCGGTGCATACGAACCTAACCTGGTTTCTAGACAATATAATTGTTCTCGGCATTCCTAACGTTGAGATGTGTTGCTGTGCGCAAAACACGATTCGACAGGGCGGCCATATCTTGATGGACTCTCGCAGTCGCGCTTTGTTATTATCCTTATATCTTTAAATTGTCTTCGACTTACGCGACTTCTTTGTGGCGTGATGTATCACGGCCTATAGCTCTCATTTTTATCGATTCGTTACTAAGTTTTGCAAATTATACTACGTTATACCACGAAAACAATAGGTATATGGAAATTAATCAAGGAAATATTTAAATATAGTTTAATTATAATTATGACACTACATTGCGTAATTAAATCGACGCAGTTTTGATTTTAACAAGGGTTTGTTATTTCACGGAGTCACCATTAATGCTGTTCCCCTTAATAAGTTCTATTATTGTCTGTATCATAGTATTCTGTGGCATTTCTTTAACAACAAAATGTCAGTGAATGTGTGACAGAATATTTATAATACACTTAAAACATTAAGTGAAGCTACGTTTATAAGGGGATATAGATACGTTTAGTGTGTATATATATTCATTAGTAAATATAATTTAATGAACAATTAAATGTTGATGCTCTGTAAAAACAAAAGAAACAACATCTGTAGCTTTCACTTCAGGAGCATTGATGATATATTTCATTAATTGCAGAGTAACTAAAAATATCTACGTCAATGTCAAAACTCAAAATCGACCGTGTCACATCATCGTCCGTCAAGGTCACTTAAAGATAAATCATAACATATCCTCTAAAGAGGTTTTTTTATATAGATACTATAATAATAATATAAAAAAAACGTATAAAAACAATTTCTGTTTGTATTATAAAAGTTAGAACATAGGTAAAGAACAGTATAATTGTTAACATTTTATTTCAATATAAGAAAACATTGTGGCTTTATTTCTACTGGCTTTAGCTAATTGAAATGACAATTCGCCGGTTCGTTTACAATTGAGCAACGCTCTCCGATCCGCTGACACTGCAGCCTAATGTCGCGTTACAAGAAGCATTATTGACCTCGTGTCGAGTTGAGTGCGGCCCTAGGACTACAGCGTGAAGTGATATTGTTAACGCTCCACAAGGCTCTGATACGCATATGAGTGTACAGGAGGTCTTTTCGACAGGACCTTGACTTTGCTGTCGGTTTTCTATTTCTTTCTTACGAACGAATCTTGAGTTTCATTATGAAAAACTACGCAGTTTTTATACTTTTAAACCCTATACGGTATATATTGTTTATAATATAATTAATTAATTATTATAGATTTATTATAGAAACATGTCTATTAACTCCCATTTCCAATAACGTACCTGTTAGAGATTGTAAACACAGCATTAAAAACTAAAACCAGCTGTGTATCTTGAATTCTCAGATGTGTTCGTGAGAAGGCTGTAGATTTTGAGACGTTCAGAAGTATCTATTCTTTGCGAATTGATGATCTTTCACTTTAATGACGGAAAAGTTTTGTATGTCGTTACTTGAGCGCAGAAAGGCATTCTCCTTTTGCAAGTAATTATAGACAAGTGATACAGCGAATCAAAGAAATAATGTAATGCTTAGCAATAAAAGGAAAGTTGGACTTTTCCCAATGCGACGCTTGAATGAGTCGACGCCAGCGAATTTCATAATTTGCAATCGAACCGAACGTTTCGCAAAACACCCGCCCGACTCGTGCTTATCCTCACTTATTGTTTCCTTCGAGCCCTCGTTACTCGCACTCTTTTCTACAATTCCTATTGGCTTTGAGAGAATTCTTCCTAACTTGCTACGCAATACTATAGAGTTTTATATTTGCTCACGTCATGTCTCATTTCATATTCACTAACGGTGATTCTATAAAATTTGTCGTTTTTTATTGTATATGCTCCTAAGCCATCGTGATTTTTCAAATTCTACGTCGTTTAATAGGTATAACTTGATGGACCTTCGACGTGATAACTCAACAGAGAAACTAAAAGTACCTAATACTATATGTGTGGGCATATAATTAGTGTATTAGCAGCCATGCCAATGAAAATGCTGAAACATGGCACACAGAAGATACGGTGTTAATAACTTTGTCACTGTTGAATCCTTCCAAAGGCCAAAAGATCACACAGTTTAGTATGTAATTGTTTGTGATTATGCCATCCTGGCGTTCACAATTCTTAGCTTAGCATTTCCCAAGTGAATGTAGATCAATTCATAATAAATAGCAACGAAAGTTCGCTTTTCAATCACGTATTACATTAGCATATAAACAATTGGTGAGTAGACCATTCTTTTCGTTACTGCGAGCAAGTTTCGTGCCAAGTTTTGCATACATAGGTGAGTATTATTATTATTATTACTCGATTACAATCTCTTCACGCGAATAATCCTTTTAGTCACTGCCCACTTGCGAGAGGATATCTGAGATAGGATAAAGAGAAATTTCGACTTCACGCCCATCATTTTAAGGCACTCGCTCTAAAATAAGATTTTCCAGAGGTGGAATATAAATTAAAAATAATTGAAAATCAGTTTGATCACATATCCTGTGATTATTTACATACATTTTTCTATCGTTATACCCGAAACATTAGGGATTGTTTCTACTCGAGTCAATTGAATTATATCGAATATTTTTTCATGTCTTCCGAGTCCTAATTCGATTATTTTTTAACGAATGCCACGATCGGCACATCACTACTATAAATACCTATTACACCACGAGAAATTGAACTCTGCAAAAGTAATTAATGAATATATCGTCATAAAACCCATTATAAAAACCCAGTTAATATTTTATTACACATACAATTGATAACTTCCTTTTCGTTTCTTTCATGTTACAAACTAATAATCCTTTTGAACGTTGTTTTTTAAAGGACATAGTGATAAATATAGAAACTATGAAATCTATATATTAAGACTTAACTCGGGTATTCTTTGTTTACCGGCACAACTGTCATTATTAGTGTTTTGTTAACAATTATAGTTAACAATTAACTTCGTAACACATGACCACGTTAAACCAATTGTATGTATTATACGTATGTACTGCACCCATTTAAAACAATCTAGGCTCAAATATTCTGTCACTCTCACGCTGGTTTGCATTTGTTGTTGACAAAACGAGACAGAACACATTCATAAGATCAGAATTTAGCAGTGTATAAGTATTCAAATCTGTCTGAATATTGTGTTACGAGTAATAGAAACGGAAAAATCTATTGATGTTGCGAGCGCATAGCCTACTAGATAGAAACTAGTGTATTAACCTTGAGCCGCACTTGATTCTCTACGATTGAGATATTTTTATTGCGTCTTGTTTCTTCCTGTCTCTTACCGACCATTTCATGTTATTGTTTAATTGCTGTCAAATTGATTTACTATTACGATACTGACCATAAGCAATTATATTTTGAACAATTTTTAACCATAGATAAATTCAAATATTATTTCATATTGCAGCCTTACTAACTAAAGTAATAATAAAGAATCTTAGTCGAATTTAATTTTAATTATCATTGACTTATTATATGCCGTGCCTGTGGACCGTGGAAGGATCGATTTTAATACGATTTTGTATTTGAAAGCTTAGACAGTGCAATAATTCTTATCTATGGTACGTCAGACCATCTAAGAAATTGATTTTTTTTAAAGTAATCGCATCTTTAAATTGCTTTTCGTTTGCAAGACTAACAGTTGTTTTTATTCTTAAAATTCAGCTTATTTATCATGATAATTATTTATAAAAGCATTAAGTACAACTTGTATGTGGAATTAAAACAATTGAAAACATTTCAATTATAAATTGAAAACTATTATATGAGTAGTTCTTGTATTGGAACGTACCAACAATCACCAATCACCTTCATTTTCAACGAAATGCAAGTAAGCGGTGAAAAAGAGATTGTATTCAGTGTATTTCCGGTATTATGTTTACTCAACTGTTATCAACTGGTGAAAGTGTATTAAAATGTGGCGAAGGTCGACCGAAACGTGAGAAAACCTCGTACTATTCCCATTGGTAGAAGCGCCATCTGTCAGTGTTAATAGAAATATATTGCAACGGTACCTACTCTGGTGAAAGATTTGAATGTATATTTATAATGTTTCTATAGATGGCGCTATAACAAAATATTTTTATGAGAATTTTATTTGTCTAATATTATTGATAAACGTTCAACATAAACCTAAATTAATTTATCTTTCAATATTTATTTAACATGAAACAATTAATATACAAGATAACGGCAAACAATCGAACTCAACCATAACGAAAGTTAAGAAACGTAATTATATATTTCGTGTTCTTTAAATATTCGCAAATGTTTTGTTTCTTCGTTATAATATATATGGCCGTATATGGCCTTTGTGCTAGAGATGTTAGTTTCGTTTGGTTTCACACGAACAATGACAGGCGACTCTCAGGTTGAGGCCCTCGCGACACGCTTGGCTGAAGGAAAATATTACAAAGCATTTTTGACAACTTTTTAAATCGGGTACCAACAACTATCCTCGTAATTTGAATTATTACAGCTGATTAAATGTAGGCCACTAAGGGAGGCAACCATACAAATCTATGAAGGGTTAGGAAATAGTAAGACATTAGGTATTCGGAGGTAACATACATAAGTACGTGGAGCTATATTAGTTAGACGATTAAGTTCGTATTTTTTATATTTTGGTTTATTAATGAAAATATTAAGGCAATACACTATTCTGACAACATTCAACTTGTACAATATTATCCTAAAGTAAAATAACAACAGAGTATTCTTCAAAGTTAGTCATAAACAGTTATAAATAAACTTTGAGTGACATCATATAATGTCATATGAATATCGTATAACTATAGTATTTATTCGTTAAATATTTAGTTTTTTAAGAGTATTATGACTCTAGATACTAGGATATTTAGAAATTAGTTTAGGCTATTTTGACTACATCTTTTAGACCATTCAATTCTACAAATTTTACAATACAAGGATAATAATATAGAACATGAAACAATCGTTATAAAAAATTCATTTCTTTACCTCTATGCTATACAAAGTACACAACTTTCAAATTTCAAGTTGATAACTGAGACATTATTTCTGTATTGGATGATCTCTGAATTTCCTACGAATGGAACCTGGCTTTACCGAGGTACGCTTCTAGCTGAACACGGGCCAGGTATAGGAAAAATACCTTTTAACCTTTTAGGGCGTGGCCTTACAAACATACATGAATTTGGAGGTTTTCTATATATGTATATCTTAACACAGCATAGTATCTGTATGTATGTCACAACGTTCTTTCTTTAATGTTCCTTTTCTGTATTAATGTATTTATATTATAATGTACGAGTAGTGTATTTCTGGTAAATATGTGATGTGAAAAAAATGTTTTATCGTCGAGCGACACAACACTTCCGCGTTCGGGATAATGTCGTCTTTGTGAACATTTTCATTCGCCATTTGCATAGTCGTAATTAGAATTAATTATCTAAATGCTAATTACTTTTTTATTTACATATTCAATTGCTGTTAAGTAATATCAAGCCTACCAAGTAATTGGCCGGTGTACCGTCAGCAGAGTTACTTAAGCGTATTTTCGTGGTTAGTTAAGTTTCCTTAACCACGAAGACGTCTTCAACCCGTTCACCCTTTAAACCCAAAAGTAGAAACAAACAAATTATATTTATAACGAATGTTATGACTCCAAGATTATATCCGGATGGAACTCCTATTTCCGGGCTGGCCTCTTAAAACGTACTTGTCTACATAAATAACCTCCTCCCACTTCGATTTATGATTTAATGAAACATAGTGAATGATCAAAAATTGTATTGCTGACCGTACATTCTTGAAAGACAAGCGCAAATGTCTAGATATTTTATGGATCAGTCTCGCCCTTTTTAAAAGTTAATTGCTTTTTTAATTTATTCAGGAGCTCGATTACCCTACACTGTTGTTTTTAAATTGTGCATTATAAGCTTCTATGTTACATTTTAAAGTCAGCAGAAATATATATTTTGTTATTCCAACCCGAGATCGCCGTGAATGCTTTGATTTATTAAATATGAATTCGATTCAAATCGATCCCGAAATTTTATAATTGTACTTGATACATGATAATACACAAGGAACTATATGTCTTCGAATTTATCTACTCTATATTAAAAAGAGATTACAAACGAACTATGTAAAGAAAAGTCGCCGCTGGCCCGATTTCATCAATGGTACCCACAAGACGCCGTCGCAAGTATACGATAGTGATAAAAGAAAACAAAAAATTATGAAAGTGTTAGAAAAGGTCAGAGGTTAGTCGTTCTCGCTTAGCGAGGGTATTGCTCAATCCGTCAAAGGTCACGTCGCGAGTGAATCTCGATACACAATTATATGTATGTGACTGTTGGCCGCGAGCGGTGAACAATGCTTCTGAATCTAAACGCAACGCTTTGATCACCTTTTAAACGCTCTTGCGAAGATAATAGCCGTTGCAATGGCCGATCGGGCCAAGGCTTCGTCGCTGCAGGCTTTCCATCTGATGCTGACAATTTTTCATTAAAATTCACCACAACCTTTCGACGAGTTGGAAAATTTATTGATGCCCATTATGACCGGGGCTGGCGTTTGTCGCTCATCATTTGGTGCCATTTTCTAGTTAGGATTCACCTTCTCTGAAGCTGCCTATCGGAAGCTATTATTGAACGGAACCTCGTGATTTTCTTAAGTATAGTGTTTTTCACTTGATAACATTCTGAAACGATTAAAATTCACACGGCCAGCGTTCGCCTACGTTAACCACTAGCTGATATTGACGCTCCGTTCCAGTTCAGTCGCTGCAACCTTGTCTCTCTTTACATCGGTGGTTTTCAGTCTGACATAGATTGAATGTAATGAACCGAAAACGTAACGTGCCTCCATTTCAGCGTGATTTCACTTGAGTAATTGCATTTGAGAGGAACAAGCACGCCGAACAGCCGTTTGTTAAGTGAAACCTGCAGTATTTATCTATTTACTTGCGATTGCGAAAACTCGACCATGCGAATATAGCCCATCTCAATAGAGGCAATATTTTATTTCGAGTACTTTATGTATTGCAGTTTTCTTCTCGACTATAGTACAGAATTCAAAACGTGGTTCAAAACAAGTTTGTCTCATGATTTTTACTAAGTCTCATGGTGAAATAGAGGTGTTTCCATTGAGTAGATTCAGAGATAAAGAAAGAAAAGTGAAAGTAGACGGACATTTATCCATTCAATAATTCTATACGCGTCTACTTTTCAGACTTTTTAAACTTTATACTCGTAAAGCATACTAAAAACAGGGGCGCCTAACAATGGAGTGCTATATTAATATTTCTCTTTGTTAGAAATAGTTGCGAGTCATATGAATATCACAGTAGGTAATAATAAGCTTTTACCCTCCCGCGAGGCGAAAGCCAAAAATCATAAAAAGTCTGATGGGGGTCTAGGGTTCTGAGTAGGGCCCGCGCAAACCGACTTCGTCCAGATGCGTCATTGGAGAAATTGACGCAGTGCAGTTTGCTGCCGTTTCTTCTGCACTAGCGCCTTGGAAACGGTGTAAACTTAGTCATAAGTAGCATACGCTGACGCCATCG
>JAAAKR030172814.1:0-12496 GCA_010014985.3 Delias pasithoe
ACTTTCTTCTTGCTTAGTATGTACCTCCCGTGTTGTGAACCCGTGTGATGTTTGATTCTAATGATACCAAACCTATGTAAATACTCATTTTTTTCATATTAAATAAGTTCTGCGTATTCCATGTGTTCATTTTACTAATAATTCTCTTCAAGGTATATATTCTATATAATATGAATACTTCTCTACCTTGACAGTTTTGAAAGGTATTGTGGAGCATTATAAGTAAACTTACAAAGTCCAGAAGGAGCTTTATAATTAGGATACATAGAAAACATTTCTGCACCATACAATTATCGTAAGTTATAGACATTTACGTCCAAACATTGATGTATTTGAAACAATTATAATATTTACCTCAAAATCCGAAATTTAAATTGGTTTAGTTGCAAAATGTAATGAAATTAATGTACTTTTAATAGCGATTTCACATTTTTACGGCATCCAATGCAGGTCCCCGTAATTGTCACTATATTCCGGCAATGAGAATGGCTTAAAACACTATCTGACAAAGATATCATCCTGTTTTAGACTTTAGAAAACTGATAAAACCTTTAAAACGAGGCCATATTGTAAAAATATAAGTGGCAGATTCGCTTCCGTGCTACTTTTTGTTCTTTAATAAGTGTAGTGAAATAATCGAAGCGGTCATAAATTCGATCATCTCGAATATTTGCTAGTGTTTTTGTGTAACGTTACAATTTGGAACTGAACTATCATTTTTAATTAAACAGGTAGAAAAGAGTCAGTCATATTGACAATATTATGTGCATAGATTAACTTTATATGGTTATGAATGACCAATGTATGAATTAAATGTTTCAGCTCAATTTATCAGGTAAGATTTGATAGGATTTGGTATGTATCTGTTCGAGTTAAATACACAAAAAGCTGATAGTTAATACGAAAAAATCTAAAACATATGTATAATCTAGTGCGGTCCTGTTTTATATTTAAGGCTGCGGATTTGGTAAATGTTTGTTTTATATTTTAATGACATTTTGAAAAAAATCTCTTAATCGTGTTTGAATTTTCTAATTTAGTTTATATTACACGGTTTTGTATAGTCACAATTCTACGATTCGACCAAAAATGTGGCCTATTAGACAGATTTATTTGAACGTATTTAATAATCTATGTTGATTTCTTTAGGTTGTAAACATAAACTTGGTAATTGGTTTTATAGAAACATTTGTAAAAATCTGTAAGACAGGCTACATTCTTGATCGAAAATAATATACATCGACATAAAGGCCTCGAGACATAACGCGCTGTCAAAACTGATCGTAAGACAAGTATTTTGCGAGTGTAAGTTTAAAAAAAGTATTGTATTTTACCTTATTTTATAATTGTAATGCCAAGTTTGATTTGGTTTGTGTGTCGTAATGGAATGTATACTTGTAACCACAATAATGTTAGTTAGTGGTTGATGACTAGTTATTTATTACTTGTTGATTATGTAAACTGTATCCAATAAATATAAATTAAACGCATTTGTTTTAAATTTCGCCATTCTTCACCCTTTCATAAACTATGGTAATATTTGAAGGATCCACTGTAGGTAATATTTATTAATAAAAAAAATATATCTTAATTAGTAATGCTATTTCGCCACTTAAACATGTATATATTTAGAAATCATGTTTACAAACTAAGCAATATCCCTTGCTGTCCCGAGATAAATAAGTTTTTAATATTTTGGCTACAAGGCTAGAACTCTAGACTCGAGTAATGGTCAAAATAAATATTAATCTTTAGAATGTTACACTACATAGTTCACTGCTGCAACCGCTTACAATCTGTTACAGTTATATTTCCGATAGAGAGAACTCTTACAAGGACTGCGATCGTAACATGGCGTACTTAAATCTAAAGGCTAGGATTGAAATTCGTGAAGAATGGGCCGATCATGGATATCGACAGAGATCCAAACCTTTCAATGTCATGGAATGCTTACAAGATGCATTCAAGGGTTGGATTGCATTTCTGAAACCGTTTTACAAAAAAACGTGTCCTTTTCCCATAAGACCTGTGCATTAATTTACAATCTAGAAAGAACACCCACGGCTCTTGTTTCACAGGAATTTAAAAAATAGTCCATGGAAATCAAGTGTGGTGAACAGACTAGTTTCTCTTCGGTCTATAAGGCGGAATATGAGAGCGAATTTAAAATACCTGGTTTAGCTCACAAAGAGCAGCTGCTCATATCGAACAACAAAATATAACGACCAGCACTTTCTGAAAAAGTTCTGTGGGCCTGAATCGAGACGTTATTACTAGATTTAGACAGTGCACATTTATTTACTATCAACGGTGAGTGGACATTGTTCAATATAGTACTGATTTTAAAAGCTTTCTTATGGTTAGACTTTTTTTAATTAGTTTATAACACCGTACGTATGATTGTTTTCCAAAGAAATAATATTTGTTTCATTTACTTTAACTTTATAAAGTATATTTCATTATCTTCAGGTCTCAGTTTCTTTTACACCGTTTATAAACTTAAAACCCAACCATCTTAAAATACAAGACAAAGGACATTAATAATTATTTCAGTAGACCCTTCATTTATTAACTTGACCCTTTAGCTTTGCCGAGTGCATCTTTCACTTAATATTACATACGGTTGTTTAAGCTAACCCAATAAAATATATAATATCGAAATTCCAATAAAAGAGCAACATTATCGTATTGTTTTATTG
This sequence comes from Delias pasithoe, assembly GCA_010014985.3. NCBI lineage: Eukaryota > Metazoa > Arthropoda > Insecta > Lepidoptera > Pieridae > Delias > Delias pasithoe. The sequence continues at coordinate 2,700 of JAAAKR030172814.1, forward strand.
AAGCGTGATGAACAAAGATGGCTACACAATATAAACTATGAAGCGAGATGGAATGACTGCGGCCTAACATCGAACATATAATAATTATTCAATAACTAATACTGCTAAAGCAACCACCTACAAACACTTAAGAAACGCAATAGAAATTGTGTACACAGACAGATCTTGTGTTGATATACGCAATTTCTTGGATTATGCAATGCACGGGTCATAACAACACTTGGAGACCTTTTCTAGTATTTTACTAATTGGTGACATCATCTACAAATACAGGAAAGGTTATTGCAGCTGAAGTGATGTAAATTAAAATACATTCTTTCATATCAATGTCAATAAAGGAGGCGTGATATTAGAAAATTATTTCAAAGTTCAGTCGAACAATCTGTGTACACGCTATGACTTTACATTTTATTTTAATTAACATGTTACAATAATTTAAAAAATCCAGTGAACTACATAACTACTATAATTAATAAACGACATCTGTGCTTATAGTTTGAAGTAAAATCTACGACTCAAGTAACATATTTTATATAATTTTTAGATTTTATATTTTTATAGTCCATATTATAATACTTTTCTGTATGATATTATAGGGTAATACATATAATAAATTGACCACATCCTTGTTTCAAAATTTCAGGTTGTAAACACAAAAACTTTCGAAAAAATGTTGCATGTAAAATAACCACATTAGAGTAACCAATATACTCTGAACTCTAAGAGTGAAGTAAGTATAGAATATAATGAATCTATAAAACTTTCATTAAAATCAGTGAGACTGTGAGCTATGAAGGACTTAACTTTAATTAATTCTGTTTCTACTCAAACGGGCAGATTTTAAGAAAGTGATAACAAACAATTCATTCAAAGATAGCATGATATGTTTTTATATCACTAAATTATTTCGAAAGTTTTTATGATTTAGCAATCTTTATTCCCTATAATCAGAACCTTAAAAATACATAATAGAGTAATAAAGAAATTTATGATATTTTCAATTTCAACAATTGTTATTAGTATGTATAGAATATGATGTGTATATTAAACAGAATATGTCTATTTGTAAATATATATTTTGTGCGTGTCTAGTATAACGTGAGACCAAAATAATAATGAGGCAGCGGAAAATCTTTAATTCAAATTAATTATCCATAAAAACAAAATAAACTTGATAGTTTATATATTAGAGATACTGACGTCGAAAAAATATCACTTTATTGCAATAATAACTTTCATGAGAATGGCTATTTTACTTTATGCTCTCAATGCATTGCCTCACTATTATTATTTGATAGTATTACTTACACTAACATACAAAGGTTACACGCCTAAACGTTGAAAAAATACAAAATTTGATATTCGTAACACTTCATTACAAATAATATTTATAGCAATGACTTCTGCTCTGCTGAACAGACTGTAGGGAATTTAAGAATTCAATTCAATTTAAGTTTTAGAGCGTGTTTTGAATTTAACAAGATTACATCCCTTTTTCCTAGATTTTTTTCTCCTTTTTCTTTTAAATTATTATATTTTCGGAGATATTTAGTAACTGTGTTTTATCCGTAATATGAGCTAGAGCGTTACATGTGACCACATGTAATTTGAAGAGTAGATTTTTCTAATTTCCATACAGACCATACTAGAAAGAGTAGAAGTCATTGATCTCAACCATTATTGTCTCAATTTCTTTAAGTTATTGTCTGCGTATGTTTCACATAATGATAAAGATATTCATGCCTTAAGAATGATATACAATTGACTATATTATATTGATAGTGATCTTTATCAAATGTATTTACGAGCAACTGATAAATAATATTTATGAAAAATTATTACATTTTCTCAACTTCATATACAGCTTCTCACCCAATAGGGCAAGAAGGATTTGTAAGTGGCCTTTTCTTTCCAGAAGCGTCTTTCGCTTTCTAGACGATCAGTTTTTTTTTATTACCAATGAAACTTTCCATGAAATCTCATTTGATATCATCATAATCTATGTAATATTTTTAATAAGTCGCTCGTAAACACGAACCGTTTGTAAAAGATATGTGATTTTGAAAGAGGTCTACAACAATTAACAAGTATAAAGACTTCGCTTCGTCCGCTACATTTACACTAAACAGTAAACATCTATAACACAACCATTATATAAGCCAGTATATAAAGAATTCTCACTTAACTATATATTAAATTAACATCTCATTTATAAAGTTCAAGCAATAGATACACCAAAGGAAACTTATCGAAAACCATTTAAAATATTGTCGGTCACATAATAATTTTATATATATTGTCTATTTAGAATTAATTTTCAATATATCAAAATATTTATTGTCCCTAATGAGTTAACATTTAACCAACTGTCCATAAAGACAATGTAATAAAGATGAGGCATAGTAAGGCTTGGAATACTACTAAGAGTACATGTACGTGTCTTGATTTGCCTATTGTTAGTAGTACATTTAGGTAATATCATCTAATTTTTATATGAAGTAGCTTCTCGCTGCGCTACATTTGATCAGCGGCATAGATGCTTAGTATTCGTATTGACAGAATGTGTATCCCATACGAAGTCTACATGGACAGTGGGCTTCTACACCTATTTATCTATTTTACACTTATTGGGAGCCGCGACTGTCGCCGTTGCGCCTTGAACACGATACATTTATCTAATTAATGAAGTAACAGCGATCGCCTACGGTATACGACGTTATATATGTGTCTACCTTCGTATATTAACACTTAGTGGTGAACACTTAATATGTTCACAATAAAGCCAAATACCAATGCATTTCGTTTTATTTATATTTTATGTACTTAGTGCTTGCGCTAACCAGTCACTAGGAGAAGCAACTAGAAGAAGGAAACCATTATAATCACAAAAGTTAACGTACATACCAAATAGATAAATAAAATGCAATGACAGCTTTTTTAACAGACAGAAAATTATTATCCACACCAATCGTGTTCTATGAGAATTGATAAAAAAAGAAACGGGTTCAAAGGATACTACAGCACGTCTAATTACTAATTTATTCTATGCTAGGACTATACTTATACTATAAAGTATTAATTACATTCGCCATAAATAAAAGAGTATAAAATTTGTAGGGACTAGATGTGACTAGAATACGTTCAATAAAATACTTTTATCGTTAAATCACTACGCGAATATCATTTCATCTAATTCAGTCACTACTTCACCTAATCACTTATAAAAAGAAAATCTACTTCATTCAATATTCGTAGATAGATTATATATAGTAGAAAACATTCGATATCAAGTACGTACAATGTAAAAACTTCAACTTTAACACTAGTAGAAAGCTCGAGTTATAGATAGGGACTCATAAGAAGTCGACAACCTTTGACGTACACACGGCAATTTACTCTAATAGAAACATCTAGGTCTTTTTAAACTTAAAATAAGCCAGCGGCTTTTCTTGTCGCATACAATTTTAATACGAATATGATTTTCTCCAGAAATAACTCGGCTAAATTGTTCTGCAGTATGCATAATTGTAATAAAGTTTCTAATCTTCTATTTATAAATTGAAAAACGTAACATAAATATATATGATTATTAATGTACGTATCTTGGATACAAGAATAATTGCGACTTGAGTAATACTTCGACTTTGACACTTAGGAAACGTTAGCACATGGCGTTGAAGAAACAAACAAAACATATACATGTATTCATACATATACGTACATGGTAGTGAATCATTGTATCTAATAGGAAAAATAAGAAGGAAGACCCTTATCTCTAAAATCATCTAAAATCTTTATTGTCATAATATTCTATCACTTTTGTAACTATTAATTCTTTACGTTGCCGCTTGTATCGTAAAAACGTCACAAATTATTTATATTGTCATAATTTATATGCATACCTATTACAATAGCTTTGAGCATAGTCATTATATTTAACCTACAGAGTAGAAAAATAAACATGTGATTTTTATTGAATATAAAAATTTTGACGAGTAATAGGGTTTTTCAAATATTTTTGAAGGACAAATGGCTTTCGATACTGTTTATTAATACCTCTAATTTTTTCGCTACATTTTGTCCGTACCTTAAATCTATTAAAGCTATGTTACTATAGCGCATAGAGCGCAACATTTTCATATAAACATTCAATACTAAAGCATATTAATATTATTATGTATGCCACTAAATTTTCAAAAACAACATTCAATATAATATAATTTTTCAAATACGTTGTTTTATTTGTCGCTAGATTATTTTAAAAAAGCTTTAAAACTGAAAAATCGAAAAATTAGTTTCATTTAATGTGAAAAAAAAATTATTAACTGAGAGAATATACAAGACATCAATATAAACTATTCACAAAATTTAATATATGTAGTCTATAAAAGCACTTTTTCCTAATTTGTCTAACATCGAACACCAAACGAATACATTAAATATCAGCACAGAAATAAGGAGTGATATAAAACCTTATAAGTACAGGCTAAAGCTCCACGACGCTACGTTATCGTAAGCGACTTAAAATATCTTAGTGACGTCCCGAGAAAAAGTTTCGAGAGAAATAAATACTTTAAAGATATATAAAAAATGTCTTTCCCACGTTATTGTCAGTTGTCTTGTCGTAAAGGTTTCGTAGTATCACAGCATCAAAATTTCGCTCGTAGCAACATTGGGCAAACGCTACGTTAGTGATCACTAACGTAAAATTACAAAGTTGAAAAAGAACCACTCTAGCATAACTATATTACCACTATTGAGTTTTAAATAATTGAAAAGTGGAAGGTAAAAGTTCAATATACTTTTTGCAGTCCTGATTACGTAAAAAGGAAAATGTCAAAACTCATATTTCACATTTGCCCTATGTATTATAGCATTATGTCACACTTTAAAAGAGTAATCCTCTTTAGTATATTTTTCCATATGTTGATTCTTTCTTTGACATTTTCAAAGACTATTATATACATACAATTTTTTAAATATAAATTATTGTCATTAACTATTTATTGTCAAATACTTATTTGATATCATCAGTTGATATTATTGTCATATCCAGTAATAGTTTATACTTTATTGTATTGAAAACGCAACTTTATAAATTTTTATAAGTATTCCAAATTAAAAGTGTAAATTTTATATTATAAATGGACTGACTTAATTATATTTTGTATATGAAAATAAATTTCTCTGTATAATAATATTTAAATTACGCCAAATATAAAATGTATACAAACATAATATTGTCAGAGGACGTATATCTTATCCCAAAATTAAAGGTTGTCAGGGAATTTAAACTAATTGCTATAGTTGCGTTTTCTGTTGACAAGCATGTAGAAACTTTACATATCAAATTCTGAGGGTGCCTTTGCTTCGTTGTATTGATGAATCTGCTTCTGGATCCAAGGCATATACTTAGGGACATATGCATAAACGCCGGGTAGACGAGGATGGGCACACTTTATGCCCCAAGAGACAATACCCCCGACGTACCACCTTGAGTGATCATCTGGATCCTTACATAGAAGTGGACCGCCAGAATCACCCTGAAAGTATTATTCTTTGGTAAGAGTAAGCTTTGAGAGGCGTATGCTAATTATTTTGCAAAAAAGTTTTTGTTCTTCAATTGTAAACGCTCAATAATTTGTTATTTTTCTACTATCTACTGTGTTATTTTGTAATAAAATTGAATATCGTTGCTAAAATAAAACATTCGTCGGTCATACTTTAAAATGTTGCTAAATGATTAAATGCGTTACCGTGGGAGCATTGTGATATGATTCATATAAATGTTTTACAAAGTCAGCGAATACTTCGTTAAGTATATATATTTAGTAATTGAAAATAAAATAAAACAATATAATTTTTACTAGGAAATCAATAAAAATTGATACAATTTACTTTAATATGCAATACAATGACAAATGGAGAATTTTATTTCTTTTTCAATATTGCAGTGCAATAAGCAGCTAAGTGTAGCTGACGGCAATATCTTTCTACTATGTTTTCTGGCATTGAAACGTACTAAACGCGGTCTAGACGTCTTATCGGATTTTTTTCTTTATATACCTATTCGTGAAAAATAAACTACACTTATAAAGACTTTCAAAGTTTTACTAATGTATATTTATTATACGACTCGATCGACTTTAAGAAATTACATTATTTGTTATTGCTGACAGAACATTTTAAAAAGCATTGTCAAATTTTAGATACTTTAAATTCATTTTAAAGTGTATTTTAAAGAACGTATTTTTTTTATACTTGTTATTAAATGAAATTCATTCATTCATTGCGAACCATTTCACTCTTTTAATTCTAATTAGTTGATTATCTTAAACAATATAGGACTGTCTACATATTTGGATTATATCAATAAATCAAACGTTTTTTTTAATCATCGGTTATCTAAAAGAAACGATATTATTTGCCTGATCGGCATCTTTGTCGCGAATTTTCATTAACATTCCCCAAGAAAAGATTTGCTTAAATAAATAAAAGTTAATGAAGGAAAAAATTATATAATATCGAGCCGGCGCAATTTCAAACAATGAATTTATTAGATTTCCATCCTCTACGTGTTTCATATTTGGATCACTAACAAACCGAGTCGAAATATCTTTTATCCAATTCAAATACGCGTAGTATTATAGTATCGTTTGTTTTTCTCATATCAAAGAATATTACAAGGGATGTTGAACTTGCCAACTTGTTAGTCTTTTATAATAGTATAGTTTCTATTTACATTCTCAATAATGACGCAGAACGTGTGTGACTTAAAAACAAAACAACTATCACATAAACATTTAAACCTCAAAATTAAAAGCACCTGTAAGAAATGTAAAACTTAAGACAAATAAAAATTTACCTGGCAAGCATCCTTTCCGCCTTCGGGATATCCAGCGCAGATCATGCCTTCAGTGACGTTGAGATCGCGGTGTTCCAACCACTGGTTACAGAGATCACGGTTCAATACAGGAACCTCCACCTCATTTACGGCTGGTTCATATTCTGACACTAGTAATCAAAGTAACAAACACTAGTAATAAAAGTAAAAAAAGTAATAAAGTTATATTTTTCCGGCATATATCTTTATATAAGTTAATATGAAAGATCTAACAAAGTAAACTCGTTTTTTTTTAAGTAAAAAAAATTTAAAACTTTTGTTATATTGGGTAGAGCATAATAAGTTTTGTCTACTTTTGGGTAGTTAAAAAACTAAATGTGTTGTCTTATTTGAATACTGTCAGGTGATTTTATATATACAATAATATTGATAAATTGAATTAAGGTCGACATTGAGCTATCTTAAATGGCATCATAGTGTTAACTGATTCTCTTGTAAATAATAGCCGTGCTCAGTTTGTCAGTTTTTATCGCGAATAATTTTTAATATATATCAAATGTAACATATTTTAAACTCAATACTAATTAATTTTAAATTGCTGTAATGCGCCACTGTTTATAATTAAAAGCCATTTTTCATACAATATTATCAAGTTAATGCGTAGTTCTGAATCTTCAGCGGGACATTAATGTGCAATAAAATGCTAAGTTTTCAACTCGTTACCGCCGGCCTCAGTCAGCCGACTAACTGCAGCACAAATGACCCGTAAACAAATTATTGCGACTTAAATGTATTGCTGACAATTTCTGCAATAATACTGTTAAAGATTGGAAAATAATAAACTAAATATTTACGTTATTTAAAGGCGACGTATACTTTACCGATTTAAAAATATTTATAAATTTACACTTAAGGTTTTAACAAGTAGATTTATAACAACGAACAACAAATAGCATAGTCTGGTTTCTAAAGAGCTACACCGCATAGTAGCACTTTGCTACACCGTGGCTACATTGTCGGTATTTCCATAACGCTCTTTGAAACAATTGCAATGGCCAATATAGAGAATAACCATTTCTCTTTATTGGGTTAGACTTTGAGTGACAGATTTCCTTTCTTTCATAAAACTGAATTATGTATATATATATATATATATATATATATATTATAATAGATTAGTGTCTATCTTATTATCTGTACATTTATAATAATCAAATTTTTAAATGGCCTTTGTAACAAACTCTTAATGTAAAATAAATAAATATTAACCAACTTACTATCTTTATCAGTACGTTTTCCCCAACCGATGACTGTGCAAAGTGTTCCCGGTAAGAGAGGTCGCTGAGCAGGAGGTAAACACACCGGCGATAAGTGCTCGTGATACCGAACACGGACGGCCAGCTAAATTGTAACCGAAAAATACGATTTGAAGTTGGTGTTGGAGATAGGAGACATTATATTTTCCGTAATAATATACTATAATTGTGTTACAACCGCTTTACATAATGTCAATATCAAAAAATAAACTATCATTTCATGTATAAAAAGTACCATATATCAGAATAGATAATTCAATTTCAATGCTTTTATAAGTTAACCACTACTGGAGAATATGTTTAAATTATTTTTACCTGGAATAAAGCGACATCGTTGTCATGCGCGACGCCAACGTTATACAGCGGATGTGGAACCACTCTTCGCACCTTCACCTTCTGCCCATAATAGCCATGGCTGCGACGACGCGTTATGCCTAGCTGTATTGTCCATCCATCGACATCAGTGTGACTGAAACAATATTATATAAGTAAACAATTACTGCCATATCCTAAAGTGATATTGCTTGCTTGTTTTATCAGTAAGTGAAGAAATGTGCTTAACGTACTGATAAAACAATGTAATCCAATCTGTAAAGAAATAAAATGATTTCTTTTCCTATTTTAGCTTCCTACAAAGCACTTTGCAATTGAAAACAATTATTAATAATACAATTCTAACAAACCATATAGTGTGTACTCTAGTAAAAGTTTTTTTATAGAGACCCATGTATTAAAATATGAAACAATCGATAAAACTGTGGTAATTATGGAAGTTACTGAGCGACTAATAATACGACCTGGAGGATGGTCATGACATCAAATGTATTTATTCATCCTGCGCTACATTGGTGTAGCACCAAACTTGGCAACACTGTGAAACCGAAACGCATACCTACCAAAAACTTAACAAACATTATGTCGTTTTCCTAAAATTTTTAATACAATAACCGGATGCCTTAGTTTTACTGTTTTTGCTACGTGTATAAGCGTATTAATAAGTACAATATACTAATGGTTGAGAAAAAACTATTTTTTAAACCACACTTACTTGCCAACACAATGTGAAGCTGTTAGCACCCACTGGTCTGCGATCAGAACTCCTGCACAGTAGAAAACCTCTTCCGGTCCACCCAAAATAGCCGCAAGGAAGGGCCAATCACCTGGCGATGCCTCGACGCCTCCTACTATGCGTTTTGTTGCTGAGGCCACGGTTCGACGCTTACCACACTCTAAGCGATAAAAGTTTTTTTTCTATTTAATTCCTATTATACAATACTAACTTATTGTTAAATAATAACATTATTGAAATTTAACAAAATCATCAACAATGTTCTAATTAATTTTGTAGCTATATCTCAGTTTATTAGGTAATACAAGTACATAAACCTCGGCAAAACTTTAAGAGGATTTAAAATTATACTGATCTTCGTAATAGAGGTCGTTGTTTGTTCCAACTTGACGTCCAGCGGTTTCTAAATTGAAATTTAAGCAAAACTCCTTTGAGGGTCAGGTAAATAATGTTATAGTTATGAGGCAGCGACTTGCAGCGATTATATACTAACGTGCGAAGGTTTCTGACATTCAATTTTTGTCAATAGATACGAGCAATTAAGACTTGATAGTTTGATCTGAATTTT
>JAAAKR030173022.1:0-12490 GCA_010014985.3 Delias pasithoe
CAAATAAATGCGATAGAAAATGCTGAGCGAACCAACATCTCTGCGCAACCCCAAAGTGTCAAGCTGATCGGAAAGGATCTGGTCGTCAACAATTCGAGGCGCTATACTCTGAATGCGATCTAGAGGAAGAAGTTGATATTTGGGAGCTCCCACCCAGCGGTGCGAGCAATACTCCATATGAGGCCGAATTTTCATTTATAGATGTAGGCAAATGTTGGTAATGCTGTGGCTCAAGCCAAAATGTCAATGCATTTCACACATTTGTGCAATATCGGTTTCAAGGCCTCAGAGCATCAAATATGAATTTGGTTAGAAAATATTTGCAATTTTAATTGTGTGTTCCTGTTTCCGCCCCCGCACAGCATCTAGGAGCAACTGTAACTTTTTAATAAATAATATCCTGCGTACAATAGTACAATAATACAATATTCAGATAAAATATAGACAATCTTTTCAGTTCGAACCTAGCGAACTTTTCCTGAATGTCATTGAAGTACTTTTGTTGCTGACATCTTTGTAACAAGCCTTATGTATTGATCAAAGCGAAACCATTTTTATTATATGCTTCACTTTTATCAAATTAAAATTATGCATAACTTAAAGCCTGCCGTAAGGAAAAAATATTCATAATTCTCAACCACGTATGCCCTAACACGTAAACCGAAGTGGAAGCATAAAACACTTCAAACAAAGCAGAAAATTACCGCGCCGCAGTTTATGGAAGTTCGCAAAAGGAAAACGAATGAGCCTCCGTAAAAAGGTTCTAACTTTACCTCATAAGACATATTTATGAGCCTTTAGCGTTATTTATTAAAGTTTCAACGTGTTAATTGGGCTTTTAAGGTACCCTAACCACGGTTATTGTTTTATGTACGAGGTCTTGTATTTTAATATTCTACCAGATGAAGAAGGAATCGTAAACTCCGTTAGGATTTTACTACTATAGGCACCCTGAATGCGTTCCTATAGGTATAGACTTTAATAAATATCTACAATTCTTGGGCAAACTTGGAAATCGTAACTGGAATATAAGCACCTTTTTGTACGTAAAACCTTTCAATTAGCATTTTTATAATTAAGTTTGTATATTTTAAATAATATATAGATTCTATTAAATATTGTTAGTGTTATATAATTGGATACATGAGATAATATTTAAAATGTATATTATTTTCTCTATATTGTATATGTAATAATTATTGAATAGCGCTTATAACTTTCAACCAAGTTAGTTCGCCTACCTTCTTTAAGCACCGCAAATAAAAACTTATAATCTGAGGTAGATGGTATTATATAAAGATTAATTTTAAATTATCTCTATTTAAATGGAAATAACTGGTTTAATTGTAACTGATAACTAGTTAAATGATTTTAGGCAATGTACCCGCGGCCTTGCAAGGGATGGGGTGTCCATGGGTGGAGGACCGCTTGTCACAAGTGAGCCTCCTGCTCGTTTGCCACCGTTTACTTGAAAAAATTGTAAATTTGCGATAAAAATAAGATTGAAGATTATTGTAAAAGTTTTAGATTTTTTTCCAATAAATAAGCTACTATCTAAGCAATAGATTCTTGAATTATAAATGTTATCTGTGGTGAATCTCATCTATTAAATATGCGGGAGCCACAGAAAGCGTACATAGAATATGAAGAGAAAACCGAAGTAAGCCCGAATGATTTAGTCAGTATCGGCTGTCTTATCCCACGTTTATCATATATAAGGTATAGCCGTATAGCTGAAGGGAGCTAGCTCTTTATTGATTTATCATTATTTATTTAGGTATTTCCTGCTGGCTTAATTTACTTCGTCCGCGAAGGTTTAACTTCTATGGACGCCTTTCTCCCATATTACACTGAAGTACAAACAGTTAATATATAAGAGAAGTTTTTAGGAATTCAAATTAATATATATAGTGTATAAAATTTTATTAGTTTGAGTTTAATGTAGGGTTATAAGTTATAACAATCACTTTTTTTTAGTATAACAAAATATCAAACTAACTGGTATCGTCTCCGTAACAAAATGAATTCAATTATGAATAAAAATACCGGTTTGGTATGTGGTATCTCTGGTAAATTGAAAAGGCAGTCTTCGGGCTTCAGCGAAATGGGCAGGTACGTCCGGAGTGATACCACTGTCCCACAGGGCACCGGCGTGAAGTGACTGGAAACTCCAGAAGCCTAATTCCCCTCTCCCTTTTTGTAACGCTCTTCCCTCTTTCTCTCCCTCCAGAGCGTACCTTTCCCTTAAAAGCCGGCAAGGTACATGCGGCCCTGGGCAGATGATCGCTTATGTTGCTCAGTTGCCACCGTTTCCTTAAAAAAAACTTTCAGAAGGAAACTAATATTTAAATTTCATTATTATGTATTTATATGTTTACAATAAGATCAATATGACTTGTAACATTTGTTTTTGTACTTGAAAACTCTTGCGGGTAGTCCCACGGCTTTAGTGTGACCAACAATCAGATTATTTATAATAACTCTTCGTATATAATTTAAATTTGAATAATGTTATAAATCTACCATTTAAAAGGCATTGTATATCAAGGGGAACCTCATAATAGCAGCGACATCTACGCGGCCTAGATATACGGTCATAGAATGTTGGCACTTGGATGCGTTGCCTCTTTTATATCAAGTAATTATTTTACTATTTTACATAAAATAAATTCTGTGGTTAAAGTACGTTAAATAGTAGACCGTATCTTTAAGTCATAACAAATAGCAAAATTTAATAACAGTCCATTTAAAATATTCAAAGACATTCGCAATCGCAATTCATAGTGCGTCGGTAGGTGACCTCTTTTTATTATTTAAAAACGAATTAACGTAAAGCGACAAGGGAAATTCAGATCTAATATAACGACATAATGCACAATTTTGTTTGGACTATATAGCCTGATTCATATGCAAAATGACTCTCTTGGGACCCCTTCGGACCTTACCCGGCATTCACGGCAACTTACACGGTTTTAAATGTTATACATTGTATATTTAGGTCTCAAGGTGGTTTTTCACTAAGGTCTGAAAAATGTTTAAATTTAAACTAGTCATGCACAACGGATTCAATCGTGTCACTTTTGTCGCTGCTTGATTTATTGATAAATATTAAATATACAAAAAAAATTTCAAATCAGCATATTCTAGAGTAAAAATATATTTATAGTGTGATTGAATGATTCTTTACCTTCTTTACAAAAAAACGTTAAACATACACTTAGTTAAATAAACAATTAAGTATTTTTATGATACCCATTTTAATGTCAGTTTTTCATACAGTGTCACAACATCTTTAAGCATCGTTATGGTCAACGTTCCGGAAAGACCTTTTTTAGGTTTGAATACAAGGTGTAAAACCAGTAATTATGAATAAAGTTTCCGTAGTGAATAAAGCATTTGTAAGTAGATGCTAATAGATTTTCCAGAGGCCTGGTGTAAACAGTGACAGATTTTTTCCACACCCTTCGTGAGGAAAATGTTAATTTTACATCAAAAACTGAGTTAAAGAGGTAATCCTGAGAAAATATCTCTAGAGTCTATACGAGTACATGAATGATTTTGGAACGATATATGCGTTGCTATAACAATAGTAATACGATTACCTGGTAATAAAATCCTAAAATCTTTTAAGTCAGATTATTATTCACTTGAGAAATATATGAAAGCTGTACATTTGTGATAATCAAAACATCTCCGTCGAATACAGCGCTAAAACTACGTCCCTACTAATCAAGTAAATATCGCTCAAGACACTTTTATTAGAATAATTTAATTGAATTTAAGAAGTTTTTTTGAGTTCTATTGTAGGCATGACTGTATGTAAAAAGTTGTTGTCAAAATAGAGTCAGATGCTGGGATGGTATGACGTATACTATTCGTAGCTGTATGTAGTGGTAAGCCTTCATTGTTTTTTCTTTATTCGCAGTAAGTCTGTTCACTTTTTGTGCCTATAAATAATATTTGTTTCCCAAAGATGAAAACTAGGACCTCTAATGTGGCAAGTTGACGCTTGAACTACATAGCCAGTAGGTTCTTTTTTCTTATAATCTTATAGGTTTAATTAGAGGAAATTTAAAACACGACCTAAAAACCATTTATCATATACAAAAGTTTGTTCAAAATTCGGTACTGTTTAGTTTTCAGTCTCAGAGTAATTCAGTGTTCAAATACGCTTATCACCATTACCATTCACGTTGGAATTATACTCTGTTACATATAAAAGTACTACTTTAGACAAGCCTAGTTTTCCATTTACTGATTTCTATCTACTCAGTAGTAAATTATGTAACGACTCTCAATTCTCTCCACAGGCTTTTTATCTCGAACAAAATTTTACAAACTAAACTGGGTCATAGACTAATGGAGCCGTATTTGCCACAGATTTGGTGTATATTTGGATGAACATAAATAAAAACATTTACAAACAATAAAATAAATAAAAAATACACATGTTAGAACTAATAATATTCTTCTATGTGTTATGACAAATAATTATTTAAATGAAAAAAATAGCTACGAACTAAAAATATTGCATATGTATTAAAGTATTTTCGAAAAGCATTCTACGAACGCACACTAAGCTAATCGAAAGTGAAATAATTTTTATGCCTTGCAAACATAAAAATGGTTATTTTAAATTAGTTTTATATATGGATTCTATATGAATATAAATTATTGTTAATAATTTCTTTATAGCAATTTAATCAAAATTTGAACACACGTAACTTTTGAAGTTATTTTGTGTTACAGATGTGTTGATACTGTAAATAATTAAAAACCAATTTTTAGGAATATTTATTTTAATACGTAATAAGCTTACTTCGATTTCAATCTCCATTACTATGATACATAAGCCCTTGGGAGTAGGGTGGGGCTTAATTACAAAGCTTTCAGGCAACTCCTCAAATTAGTAATTACGTGTTTCATTACATTTAGCTACTACCAATTTTGGCAGAAAGCATACCAACAAACGATATATCTATAGAGTATAACTTTCGTGGCTTAGGATATTAACGCCTATTCTTTATTCACAGTTCTGCTGGATGTGATTGCTATTAGAAAACTTTCTGGGTCACTTTTATCCAATATCAGCTAATATTTACACCGAAAATTAAACAGTTTATCCGTATCGCGTCATGGACTATATAAAATAACTAACTAAATTTAAGGAATTTCAGTTTCGTCAACAAATTACCAAACAAAGTATAAGTACTATCATTAAATACATTTTTGTAATGGTATTTGTTATGTATACCATAATTAATAGGCATATTAGATTAATTACCAAATAATTAACTGTCAAAATTTGATAATATATCTAATGTAGTTGTACTAACACTATAAGATATAAATAATATATTAAGACATATAAGGATAATTAAGAGATCATAGTACAAAGTAGAAGAATTCTTTAACGAAATTTTCGCTTGATATTGTAGCATTAATAGCTCCAGTTACTAATGTAATGTACTAATGAAATATATATTTAGCTGAGTTTCTTGAATCATCTCATATCTTGGCGTCTTCATGAAGAGTTTTATAACGATTTTATATTTTTTATAACGATTATAAATAGCTATATTATTCTAGTAAAATAAAGATCTTAGAATATTATTTATAATTTAATTTTATGTTTTTGGTACATCTATTATGAATTTTAACGTTCCAAAAAAATATTAAAGCACGCAATGTCACATAGATAATAATCACTGATCTAATTTATAAATAATATATATTAATATCGCAATATAGTAAAAATTGCCTTTATTTTTATTTAAGAATACTTTAGAATCAACAAACATACATACAAATTATTTTTAACAAAATATGATAGTTCAGGTGACTATATCATACCTTAAGCTCAATTTATTAGTTTTTTACGTATTCCAAAAATATATTTCTGATGTCTAGTGTACTCGCAGGCTAAAACAAAACAATGCTGTGTTATAAAGCAGTCGTTACACACATCTATGCACGATATTGATACTTAAAATATAAACCAATTTTGATAAATTTTACACAATATTCTAGATTGGGAACTTTCCCACACAGGTTCAAACTTTTAAGATAAGACATAATTTTGAAGATTGCCGAATATACAGAAGAATTAATTATATATAATATAGTAATCACGCGGTTTTAAATATGACAGAGTTATGAGAAAAACTTTATTTATAAAAAAAATGTTTAATGAAAATACAACATGCGCCTAAAGTAGGTGTCATAATTCAGCGAGTAAGGCATGATTAGAAGGCAGCATCCAGTTAGGTAATTTCCGCCACAGATACTAGAAGTGTTCAAGCAGCCTTTGATCTTATAAGGTAATGTCACTCTAACATTTTTTGATCTTGTTCATATAATTTCTACCTTTAATTACTGAAGGTTAGATTATATTTCAAAAAAGTGAAAATGTGATTTTGTACTCATAAATCTTTAGCTTTTTTAATTTAACGAGTAAGTCATCTTTAAATTAGTTTAAATTTCTAATAAATGTGAACAAAAAGCACCAGTGAAATATTGATCCAAATGTATCAAATTTTAAATACGTTGCAAAATGTATTTATTAAAGTGGCGCAAAATGGAAAGACTTACATAAAAAGTAAATCCCACGGAACTCTGGTGGTATTAAGTGCTACACTTGATTTATATTTTTAAAAAATTATTTCAAATTAATGTATCGTTTTTAATTTTATTTTAAAATTGTTTTATCATTACCAAACTGGATAGGCAATCGAATTTTAACCATGAGTGAACAATCCTAAAGGTTTTGCCCGAAAACATATTTAATTTTTCCGCATACATGAAAATAGAAAATTCTCATATTCGTCGAAAATTGTAACCGCAGTGAAAGTAATTTTCAAAACGCCGTATTTGTCACAAACATAAAACAAATTGCTATTTTCCTGACAAGCCTTTGCCCAAAATGATATTATATTTTAGGTACAATTTATTAATAATTACAGTACATTATTATATTTGCAAGATTTTATACAGATACAATATCATAACAAATCTTTTCTTCAGACTTTTTTGTGTACTGTAGCCTTTCAGGATAAAAAAATCAATAATCTTCTTTGTAGTTGTGGGTAATTTATAAAATCAAATAAAACCAAAACTATCATCTCTTTATAATTGGTAGGTACAAAAATAATAAGACATCGTATTTTCCATAAATATACTAAGCTAAGGAATGTGGTGATGAAAATGGTCTTTTGTAGCTCTGCATTTTGGTTTCCTCAAATAACGTAGTCAGTTTAAATTTTCATTGAAAGGAAACATACGAAAATTCTCTGAAGTGTTTCGTTGAGTCTAATTGCTAACTAATGTTTCGCTTTCGTGAAAGTTTGTTAATTGTATACTCCATCGCTTGCCGAAGCGGAAACGGAACTAAACCACTGTTAGCAAGTAATCACCCGTTAAAGAGAATGTGTAATGCCATTGCAAATTTTTTCATTCATAATTTTTTTTAACATTAAGCTCTGCTATAATATTATTTAAACAGTTGCAATTATTATTAAGTTATGAAACCATCAACTGTTTATTAACACTTGTATTAACTTAAGTAATATTTTGCTTAACTACATCTTAAGTTCATCCGACCCTCGTCTGTACCCATACCAACGCTAACAGCTAAACACATTTTTCAAGTCACTTGGTATCTGTACAAAGTACTTTTCATTACATATATTATTTAAAAAAATGTTATAGTAAAGATTTTCCTACATTAACAGACACTACTCTCTCGTATCAAATATATGATTTTTTATAAAATAAGGGAATTTATTTCCTTCACAAATGTTATTTCACGGTTTTAATAAAGACCTTTCTGTAGATTCATAACAACTTCACAGATTGCCTGGTCTAGATTATCTATTCGTCAATAAAATCGGTGCATTCAACTGTAAAAAGATATTTCACCTTAATTTTAATATTCTCATAATCATAACGTTTTAAAACTGCTTATTGTCCAAGATTTACTAACTGAAAATTGTTTGGCAGCTTTTATAAAGAAGTAGAAAATAAGAAAAATAATTAATGCTCGACAACTTTAACCCAAAAAAAAATTCATTTCGTTAATTTATCAAAGCCTTACGGCAATACTGGGCTTGTAAATTATTTAGGAAGATGAGTTAAGACTGTTTTATTAAGGAGATTTAAATTTGAAAGTTGGATTAAACTGGATTTAGTATTTCGAGGTTAGCAGTGAAACGGAACCGTGCTGCTGGATTTTCCTGATCTCCAACCATATCTGCTTGTGGTGGTTACCTGCTATCCTGATTTCATCATACGGCTGTTTGGTTGGAGATCTTGTGACGGTACGTTGCGCTGACTGGTGCGTGGTTGCCTGTGGAGAACTCTTCCGCACCAACAGCCGCTAGTTCTCCTACCCTCTCCCTCCCCTTGTGGTCCATTTTATTTAGCATGTACACGTACAATTCCAAAAGAGGCACGTAAACAGATTGATTATTGAGCGAGTTGGAGATTTTTATACTTGTTATTCGTCCGATAAATCGCTGGCAAGAAAGGGCAACGGTATAATCAGATGCGTACTGTATTGTATACGTGTTACGCTTCCACGCATAAACGGCTAGAACTGTTTTGATTCTATTTGTGATGAATTTACATTAAATCTTAACGAAGGCTATAGATTATCTGTTATTGTCAATACATATTTATGATAGTTGAAGTTGGAGAGGAAAGTATTTACATAACTTCATTACTGTTAAAACTTACCGAAAATATAGAGCAAAACCTTCGAAATTTATAAATTCAAGTACTCATTCAATATTCATTGTAATCCCTATCAAAAGCAATAATATTTTCTTGAATCTATTTATTTTACATAAAATAATCAAGACATAATAGACAAGACTGAGGCATTACCACAACTTCAGAATAATGAGATTATTACACAACAATACTAGTGACACAGTGCCCTAGAAAGAAACGCGAGAGAGAGACTTGGTACATAATATATATTTACAAACTATTTATTTAATTAAATTAACAATTATTGCACGTATGCCTATTGCAAGTGGGTCGCGCCTTTGACTATCCTGTGAAGTTGCACCAAAGATGATGGTAAACAGAGAAAAAAAATTAGTACCCCTGTATAATACGTTTAGAAATTTAATTATTAATGTACATACACAAATAGATAAGAATATAAAATTGTGTAATGACTGCTAATGAAATTTTTCATATATCATTAAAAAAAAACTTATCAGTTTTATATTACTAGATATTTAATTTTGCATTCTTTTAAGATATTTTTTCGTGAACCTTGAAAATTCTAAGTTGAAATACATTGAAATGCATTACTTATAAAAACACGCATCGGGAAACTCGATAACCGCATTGAGTGAAAGAGTGATTGGATTAATTTCATTCGTTCAGTCGGTCAATTGAATCGTTTAGTGGTTTCCGCTGTAGCTCCACTTTCTAGATAAATTATGTTAGCGATATTGGTCATTTACCTCGACTTTAGATTGTTATAAATGGTTTGTAGAGGGAGTGAAGGGAAATCAAAGCCAAAGAATATTTTATATTATTTAAATTTGCATCACCTAGCAGAAAATATTTGAAACTAAATTATTGGAATAATCTACATCCATGTGATCATAAATTATATATTGTCATCGTCATAATCAAACAACTGAACAATTACTTCATATTGCGCTATGGATGTAAGTAATTAGGTAGAAACATTTTATGTTAAATAGTTGAATTAAAAATAAAAACAAACTTCTTTGAATTTACCGTTTTACTATGTTATCAAACCACAAAAAAACGAGCAGGACACTCCTAGGATCAGCGGTTTTCCACCCATGGACAACCCCAGCCATAACAATAGAGCAACCGATGATTTCTTATCAACAGAAGGATGGTAAGAGATCACAATCATTACGTTAGCAAGATGGCTCTTCCACGCTTGAGACAGTGCTAAAACTCTCACCAGGCCATTGTAAATCTCTTCCTCTGCCTTTTAATTTGTGAATATGAGTAAACTAAATTGACGCAATATTTTCCTGTAGTTAATAAAACTGAAAAACGAGTAGTGTTTGTTCAGGTTAACCCATATATAGCAGCTTCGAATGAGAGCATTTGATTTCATTGCAGTCGTTCGATGCTGTATAATTGCTTGGCGGTTAGTACGGACTTAACTTTGCTAGAGATAAACTATTTTAAAAATACGGTACTCCAATTAAATCCAAGGCAAGGTACATAAGTTATCATAAAGGTAACATATAATATTGATTATTTGAACGACACCTGCGCTCAAAAATGATCTAAAAATATCGAAAAATAAATAAATAATAAGTAAAGAAAATCCGACCCGACTGAGCCTCTTGGTTTTTTCTTAAATTTGGATGCGTTCGTGGAATCTTTAAACTTAGATTCATGTTCCCTAAGTAATCAGGATTGTATGTGATTAAATATTGATTTGATTGATTATTATTATAAACGCTTAATGAAATGCATTTCACAGAATATAGGAATCCATTATTCTATGTATTTTAATCAAAACAGAGATGCAGTATGATGAGCGAAAGTTTGATGATCTGACTATTGACTCGTTATTAATTTTCGTTCAGTATTCATACGGTGAACTGCTCCACAAAGATCTGGTAATAGCTACGATGTGAAATTTAGTTGAAACTGAGTTTAATTTTGTTGTTGATGATAGTAACCACTTAAAAGTAGATCTGTATATTAAGACAAAGATATTTTAACTGAAAGTTTCAATAGTTACTTATTTTATTTACCCTGCAAATGCAACCGAACGTAGATGTAATTCTTATATTTACATATATTTCATTAGATTTACTTTATCAATTACAAATTATGAGGAACTATGAATTTAACCAATTCTGTGTGTTATGGTTTCTAATATTTGATCTTAAGTAAAAAATGTAGTCAGATTTCAGTGAGTTTTTATTTGCAATATAGTTGAATATATACTTGACTTTGAAATGTGTATTTTAAATCATTTGACACATTTTAAAAATACTTAATTTCTATGCACATTTTAAATTTAACTAATTTTATGTTTAATGGAAATTGCGATCACAACCTTTTGGTTTTTAATCAGGTTTGATACGTTTACTCTTTGGATTAAATATATCAAACATCCGATGTCCAGGACGATTAACAAATTTGAACAACAAATTGATTACAAGGTGAAAGTCATTTAAAAATAAGGGTTCTAATTTATATTTCAACAGTCAATAACGTATAAAAGATTACATAAAGAAAGGATTTACCTAATACTATACTTCAACATCAAAGCAACACATAAAAAGATACTCGGGAGCTAAGTACATACATATACTTTTTACTGACGCCGTAAAAAATTTGGAGTAATAGCCCAAAGGCTGCGTAATGCTTGCTTAACAACGAAACATCAACGTTAATAGCTGATCCAAATGTAAAATAATGTATATATATTTATAAAAAAACTTCAAATACTTACTATTATTGTTCAGTGCCTGAGTCACATGCATTCGATTATCCTTCTACGAAATTTGATAAAAAACTGATATTGCAAGTATATTCAGTGGTTTGTACTAAGTGTTACGATATTGAGAGTAATATTGAAAAACTTTTATAAGACATGAAGACGTAAGAACTTTTATATTCAATAAGACTTCACTGAATCGAATCGATTATTGCCTCTTTACTTATAAGATTCTTAGGTACATGACTTAGAACTAAGGATAACTATATTACAGTACGAGTGAATTATTGAATTTTACATATTTTAAAATATAGTTACTTTTTACTAATAAGGGATATCTAGACACAATAAAGTCATAAATTTCATCTTTTCCATTTGAGAAAGAAACCCAGCATCGTAGTAAGATTCCTTGTTAAGGATATCCTTGTATCAAATCATCTGATAACACAAGTTGCCTTGTTAGTTAGTGAAAATCAACAATAGTATATTGAGATTCTAGCTTAGATTTAACTTAACAAGATTAATTATCTCACAAGAACCAATTGTTACTGCCGGCACTGTTACTGGAATGTTTTCATTAATACTTAATGTAATTAGAATTTATTAATAAACACTTAATTTATTGTTGTTTGCAAGTGCGAAGATTGTTCAGGATGATATAAGTTTCTATATTATTTTTTCTGTCATGTTTTGTGTTTCAGGGAAGTTTAAATCTGAAATAATTGCTGAGTTTGGCGCAACAGCCGATTCTCATACGTGAACTTCTTTCCTCAACTGGTTTCAGAGTATTTTGTGTATTTGTAATATTTATAATAGGAACGTTTTGTTCTGATTTTATAACGAAAATCTATTCGTTTTTCGGCTTTTTTCGTTTCTATGATTAAAAATTTAAAACCGAAACTGTACCTTTATAAAAGAAACTTTGTTTTTTATATTTGGACGTTCCCTTCACTAACAACTCCTTAATGAGGTGCAATTCAACAGCTCCTCCATAAATTCAGGTTGAGCCCAACTATTTTTCTAAAGAATTGA